>CM063501.1:1951935-1959435 GCA_032207245.1 Pardosa pseudoannulata | reverse complement strand
TCGACAGGATCGTCGCGAGCAATGAGACTCCGATGTCGCACTTTACCCCGGAAACCAAGCATCAGTCAATGCATTGTCATCATAGTGGATCTTCGGTCGGGTCCCAATTCAAACAGGCGCTGTCGGTACGGAAAGGAATGTGCATGGTGTAGTGGGACAGGAAGACTGGTTCAATTCACAGGCGGCAGAGTTCTACGACAGATGTATACAAAAGTGTATCCCACAATACGACAAGTGTCTCTATTCTGGTGGTGGCTATGTTGAAAAATAGCTGAAACATGGCTGTACATGTTTCAATAAATATGTCTTTAAAAGTGTGAGTTTTTTTTTGTGAGTAAGTAGGAAAACTTACTTTCTGGATGTGCCTCGTATATTAAAAAAAATTCTGTTTTAGAGACATTTCCTGTTTCAATCTTGAATTTGACACATTCCATCTCGCTATAAGAGCAAAATTCTAAAACTCGCGACAAAATTGATTTCTCCGTTCTGCACGCCATACTTTTTTGAAACTTTAAAAGAATATTCTAGTTTCAGTAATATCCCGCCTCTATTACGTAAAGTAACTCAAGCATGAAGCTCAATAACAAGTATCTTACAGCAGTTCCTTCTTCCTTTTTTTTTCGGGGTTGAAATGCTGTCAAATAAATTTCTCGGCAAACTTTTAAAAGTCGGAATTTGGGCGTACATTGTGCTTTCAGATAAGAAAATATTTTGCCTTCGATACAACCCCAAACAAAGAATTTTTGACGGGATAATATTTGGAGAGGAAGGGTGGTAAATAAATCCCTTTAAAGGCGTAAAATGTGTGAAACATGTATAAAGAACCCATTTTGCTTCAAATAAAAACGCTGATGATAAAATGTGGTTTTATTCCACGTTTGGTTTGGATGTCTAAAAGGAACCCTGTTAAGGGTTGGTCAACACCTTTCTTTAATCAACTTTTTAATGGAAGATTTGTTTTTATATTTTTTTTTGCCTTATCATATCTTTGTTTAATTATTATCACAACAAACATGGAATTTTCAATATTTGTTCTCTATTTAATTATTTTCTCTGAAAAAGAACTTCTTATATAAAGAAAGAGCTTTTAACACTTCGCGTGCGGGCAACGTATTTTTACGTTTTTTGCAGTCTGTCACTGGAGCGCGGGTCACGTAAAAATACGTATTAAGTAGATTTGTGGTGGATACCCGCTAACTACCACAAATTTACTAAATACATATAATTATATGTATGTGCGACATTATATGCTTGTAGTTTGCGTTGCTGTGCAACGCTTCTCTTTGCAGCTTTTCTTTTCACAAGTTAGGATTGTCGAGTGACTCGGTCTTTTGTTGTGTTATTTCGTCTGCTATCGAATTCCTAGCTCCAGAACATACATGTCGTGATTTGTCAATTGAATGACACTAGTAATTGAAATGAGCCCATCGCAAGGAAATTTTAGTGGAATACTTGTAAATATACGAGATGCTGTGAATGCACATTGTTGCTCTTATAACCTCTGGACTTCCTTGTATATCTCCAAGTAATGTTCCACTTGCAACCTAAATGAGAAGGCAAGACCTATGATCAAGAATGTAGCAATAAATCATAAAGAGAGATTGAATTTAGAGAGTATAGTAAGAGGTTTAATTTAGGCAGCTGTTTTACAGCTACGGAAAATTGACATCCTCAATAGAATCAATCTCAATGACTGATGAGGCAGACTGAGCAAAGAGTCAACGCCTAATATAGATCAAGAGCCGAACCAATTTCCCGAATGAAATTGCAATCTGAAATCAAAATTGTAAAGGTAGCAACCTCTAATAATGTGTAATTATCTATAGTTTTTATTAACACATTGTGCGATGGTACATTTCGCAGCGGAATGATACAGGGAGCTGGCATTTTGCGCGTAAATTTAGTTATTCAGTTAAATCTCAATAGATCGAAAATTATTTAATTTTTTAACCAACTTTTCGTATTTTATATCGAAATATATAAACAAATATATAAATAGAAATATATAAATAACAACCATAAGATTTTTGTAAACAAAAAAATATATTTTTTAGTGATAAATTTATAATAGTATCGTAAATATGAAAAATCAAATAGAAAAAGTAGTATAATATAGTTTTAATTATTTCGAATTATGTTATATATAAACATTTTTACATTATAAAAAATGAAAAGAGCAATCATAAAACTAATAATGTAAAAACTAGTTTTTATTTGTCTAAACTTTTCCAAAATATATGTAGTAGACAAGAACATTCGGCTTCGTTTTTCTGTATATATCGTTATTTTTGTACCCACAAACAAACCATGTTGTTACACTAACCCGTACTAGTACGTCACCCGAGTTCAAGTATCAATCATCAGAAAACGTACTAGTACGTGTCTCGAGCTCAAGTATCAATCGTCAGAAAACGTAAGTATTCGATCAAATCAATCGTCAGAAAACGTACTAGTATATCAAGTATATAAACGTAAAGTACTTTATATATAAAACGTACTAGTACGTGTCTATAAGTATATAAAATACTATATATATCAATCATGACGTACTAGTACGTGTCTTTATCAATCGTAAATACTAGTACGTGTTACATGTGTAAACAAAACAACTATATTTATACGAATATATATATATAACTATATATATATAAATATATATATATTTTAAATAAAACAATACGTAATGGTTTTAAATCTATAGATACTAGAGATACGGTACATAAAATAGATTTATAGTGGATTAGATAGATATCTAATATATGAATACATGGTTTTATTCTATAAAAATATTTTTTTTACTATCAAAAGACTTACTTTATAAAAAAACTTATTGTTACGAAAACTTTAAATTATTTTCTCGAGAGAACTGAACAGTCTGACAAAACCTATCGCTTGCCTCATCGGGAACTAATAAAAAATATATGATAATTCAGTAGTGGATCAGATAGCTTACATTTCTACAAAAAACTCTTTTACAATTTTTTTCCAGAAAAGTTTTTGTATTGTACTGCAGGTTTGTTGCTTCCCAGACGCTGTACCTATTTTAATCCGAATCCTCTTGTAGTCAGCTTATCATGTTGACAACCACGAATTCCTGAACTTGTTCGATTTTAATCTTTCGGGACATTGTTTTATTTAACTATACTGAAATTTATCTCTATATGCATGCATCTCTCGTCTCGGAATTGTAAAATGTTTTAGAAATCTCGAAGGAAACAAAAACGATAAAAATCTCAATTATATGTGAATATTTCATTTTAGGCAGACTGTAAAAAGTAAATGGATAAAAATAGGTTCAATAAAAAATAACTTTAACGTCAAACTTTGGTCATAATACATTTCTACGAAAAAAGAAGATTAATGAAAATTACAGAAGGAAAAACAAGTTACTCAGTGATTTTAAAAACCTCGGATTAAAATAAAATTTACTATGAATGAAAATTTATCAAAAAATTCAACTACGGTATTTTTGTTACATTTTTTGGCGAGACAGGTATAGTATATTTTTGTTATATATATATATATATATATATATATATATATATATATATATATATATATATATATATATATATATGTATGTATGTATCTGTAATGTAAATATTTAATACTTTAATCCTAAACTAAAATTAGTAACTCCTCTATTAAAAAAACACCAAATCCGCAATTTCGTCATCTTTTTAGTGGCCTTTCGGCGTTAAACTCTTTTGTCTCCTTCCTGTTGGCGAGCTTAACTCGCCAACCTATTTTGCTGATTAAGAGCATTTCTACTTTGCTGAGTAAACAAATTCCTTTCTCACACTGGTGGAGTTCCCAAGATTATAAAAAGCCGCTCGACCATCATTTATTAGATTTTTGCTGTGGACATTCTCAAATAAAGTTGCTGCGAAACTTCTCCTGAAAAATTGTATTCTTTTTCGACCTTGCTAAATCCTCGAATCATAGCAGGCCACGCTATGTTCCATATATATATATATATATATATATATATATATATATATATATGTATATATATATATATATATATATATATATATATATATATATATATATATATATATATATATATATATATATATATATATATATATATATATATATGCAATCCTGGAATTATACAACTGCGGGACACGTTTGAAGTTATAACCCCTATTATTTTTACTTTCCCGGGCTACTGGACAAGGAGAAGCCTAAGCTACTAGACTATTTGAGTAAATTGCAGTCGAGCCATTTTGGTAAAAAGAACAGGTACAGTTCGTAGCGAAACTTAAACTTTATTCATTACCTGCTAAAAGTGAGATCTTTACCAGTCAACGACAGACAAGAGAATGACACTTGAGAAAACACTTTGCTCCAAAATAGGTGTATCCAAGAGCGAATGCAGATAGAATTTTCTCAAGGGACAAGAAACTTAGTGAATTTAACTGTTAGATCGGGGTAAAAATCCAAGCCATTTACCGGACACAGCTGGAAAACACGTCGAATGGACAGAATATTGATATCTTTTGGACAAAAAGCTTTGGGAAATGTATTAGAAGAATTTTAAGTCGAGGACAATCTCTTGATTAAGACATTTTGAGGCTGGGAAAATAGATTTTAAAGAATTAGGTTGGGAGAGAGTCGGTTTTTAAGGAAATAATAAAGTTAAATAATTTATATATATATATATATATATATATATATATCAAATCTTTTGAACAGCTAAAAGATTACGATTCAGCAATTAAATACAAAGTTTTGAAAAAAAATAATGCTGAATATTACTGTTTTCACACAGTAATACTGCATGTTAAAAGTTTTCAGAACTGTACGGAAAAACCAAACTGAATTTAGGTCACATTTGAGTAGGCAAACTCTAGAATACCTAATGATAGAAAGATGGAAATATTTTAATCAGGGTCAATGTTGCTACAAGGAACACTGTTCTGAAAAAGAAGTTGTTAAAGCTAAAAAAGCTACTCATAAATTTTTAAATGCACAAATTTTAATTTACCTTTTACAATTGACTACTGTGCAAATATTTTAATTGTAATTTAGAAACCAATAAGATATGTATTTATGTATAATCTGTGATTATCGTGTTAACATTTCAAACCACACTGTTGCTATGGACACAAAATTGTGACTGAATATTGACATGTCTGGAAATGTCTTGTAATAGTTCAAAGAATCGACCTCGAGATTTTGATGGACATCCTTGAGTCCAAAAAGAAAATTTTTGGAATTGTGGTCTGTGTGTGAACACGATAAATCGAGGCTTATAGGCATCAGACATGCGTACATTGTAACAACATTGAAGTTTTCTATCCATGTATGGGTTACTATCGACAACCTAAAGCCCAATTTATCTGTTACTTCCGATTTTAATTGAGTTTGTTGAATTTAATATAATTCAACAAATTATTTAATAACTATTTAACACTAAAAGTAAGAACGAAAAGTTGTCTAAGAGTATTCGAGAAAGTTCAGAGAAGGCAGTTACAGACTTATCATTTTATAAAATTTTTGCTAATTAATTAAAGAAGAAAAATATGTATAGGTTTGAAGTTTTAAACCCTGGTTCACTTCGATAATAGAATATGAAAACCTCCTCAGAACCCTCCTACCTTTAAAAGGGTCCATCCTTAAAAATTCTGTATAAACGTTTATTACGCATTTTAAAATTTGTCTTTTACCCTCTTGGCGTATATATATTTTTATTGTTAATCTTTATGTAGGCGTGAAACTACTCAACTTTACCTTGGTTGTATCATAAGCTGTGTCAACTGATTTTCAAATACTTGTTTGCTCTGTCAGCTGCCACTTGATTTGAATATTGTTGAGCGATTGGATCGTTTTACGTCAGTGTGTTTTTTTCTTACCAATTTTTCTATCATTGTGAATGTCATTCAATTTGGCGAAGCCAAAACTGTTATTGTAATTAGTTTCAGAACTGAAATAGATGAATAATGTGTGAAGGAAGAGTTCAAAAGCAGTTTTTCTAAACAGAAAAACCTTCAGTGATAGTTCCTAGTGATGTACAATACTGTGACAACGGAACTCTAAGTAAGTGTGAAAGTTATAATATTGTAATTGGTTTGAGTGCTTTCAATAGAGTTACAAAAGTGCAAATTTGAAATTTTGTTGGTTGCTTTAAAAGAAGTCTTAAATTACTTCGTGCTGCACTGATTACAGTTTGTAGTATCGGCAACAAATTGGGGGGGGGAGTCATATTCAAAATATTTGTGATGTTAAATATGCTATAAATGTCCATTTCCCAAGGTTTTTTAATACCGTAATTTGGCGCATATAGTCCACGGGCACGATTTTTTATTTAAAAAATTTCTCAAATAATCAGATAGTCCGCACCACTCGATAATCCGCTGACCATACGTGCAAAAATATGTATTTTAGCATGACAATATTACATCATTTTGAGAATAAAAACCTAAGTACAGTAGAGTGACGAAAAGTCTGGATTAGATTCAATTAATTCCACCTTTAAAATTTTAAATAATCATTTCTTGTGCCATAGCTTCGGAGACGAATTTTAACGGAAGAAACAGGGTGGTTTACATTTATCTGTTCGAGAACCCAGCTATGTCAATCGTCTTCTAATGCAGGCCATTGTATTTTTCCACGACGACTGGATCGTTTTCTTCTCCTATTTTTAATGATTCCTTTTGCTTGCACCCATTTCTTACTGCCTTCTCGTCGACCTACGGAATGACTTTCGGCTTGAAATCAGTAGTCAAACTGCGACGATGTTTTAAAGACGTAATGAATGACCAATATTATCGCAAATCAAAACTTTGAAAACGAAACACTCTGTTATGAGTGGTTCTCGAGGTGAAATGATCTTCGACCCTTAACCCATCAGCTCGGTGTTGTCAATCGGAGCTGTCAATAATAACTATCGATATTTTCCCGTACTCCAGGACAAGATTGCGCTACTTGCGACTACTCATTCGTTCTGCTTTATGGGTTATATTTCATTTTCATGGTATATTACCGATACGATACGATGTTTTCTTGGCGTCTCGTGAGTCTTGCTGTTGTTTACATTTGATCATCGGCCTTTCGAGAGACGTGCGTTCCCCCCCGCTTCTTCCGATTTGGAGCCGAACGCTGGCCGATTGGTTAGGGTGCTGATCGTCGGTACCGGAGATCGTGGATTCGATTCCCACTATGGCATGGATGTTCGTAGCCGTTCGGAATCGATTTTAAGCAGTAGGTAGCATTGAACAACCAGCAGATAGTTCGCGGCTGAAGAAATTTGCTTTTTAAAGTCGGATAGTCCGCTGACTATACGTGATAAATTACGGTATATGTGCTACAATTTTCTAATTATTTCTAAAAAGAGTGGGTATTAAAAAAGCTATAGCTAGTTATATATTTGTCTCTATGAAATAAGTCAACTTTATTTACATATTTTAATGCAATTTCGTGTTATCTTCATTGTGTACAATAATGGGTGAAAAAAAAAAACAAAATAAAAAAAAAACTTTTTGTTGTTGTATA
>CM063501.1:1931935-1946935 GCA_032207245.1 Pardosa pseudoannulata | reverse complement strand
ATTTACTGAATCCTGTACATAGATGTATATAATTATATAATTATTCCCATGAATAAAGCATTTACTCAAGAGTAAATAGATGTTCAGCCTGTATCTTTAATGGCCTCGCCTACCCTTACTCCAATACGTCACACCTGTCACCGACATGGCTGTCAACGTGTTAAATGTTAACCCCTTTCAGGTTCATTTTATTTCAGGATTATGGGTCAAAAAATGTCAATTTTTTATGCTTATTTTCATACATACATAGCTTTTTAAACGTAATAGCATCATTCGCATACAAAAATTCCTAAAAATTAATGTAAAAAAATCAATTTAAGTAAATGAGTAATTTACCTGTATAATTGGCCTTCTGTACGGCAGAAATCATTAGACTTTGGAGTCAATTCACATTAACTATAAATATAAAGCTTAGAATACCTAGCTTTTATCTTGAATTAAATTTTATTTATATCCTATGCATTTACATAAATGATTATGAAATTATTAAGCAAAATTTGGTCGTATATGATACAATCGATAACACGGTACTGCACAGAGACCAACATCGCAATCTGGACAGTAGAATCTTGTTCTCTCCTTACCTTCTTCTCTCTACTGTCCCTCTTTGAGCAGCAATTAATCTAGTAGCCAGAAAAGTAAACAAAAGCAATCGAAACCACAAAAAGCACATGTGAAATAATTCCGGAAAGACTGATTGCACAGTGTAAAATTTCACAGTGCCCGAGCTACACTCGGGATGATCCAGGATGATACATTTCGCCTGCCCGAGTTCAGCTCGGGAAAAACCGGCAAGGGATTAAAAAGTATCAGAAATGTGAGACCAAGAAATTAAATTTTCGAAAAAAGCTAAAATGTTTAAAAATTCCATTCCAAACACTGTATATACTTAATGAAATGAACAAAAACGAAAAAGAATTTCGCCGAAAATAATTTTCTATTGACTGTAGAATTAATGTGTATTTATTTAGACTGAAAAATGAACAGCAAATATTATATCTAAATTTTATCTCACTTTTAAAATAGATCTTTACCGTCTACTTGAAATCGTTTTTGTAGATGGATTTTGAAGTTCGAACTGAAAAATCGATCAAACTTATTTTGATTTTGCTTTTTAAAATTTTGCATGATCGTAGTTCGAAATGGAAGAAACTTTCCGCGCTTATTAATGTTGTTCTTAAGATTGAAAAAAAAATCTGAATGCTAAAGTGAACTCTTGAATAAATTATGCCATTATTCTGTTGCCTGGATTCATGAAATTCAAATGCGTCCTTTTGTTTTGTAGTTTACATTAAATATTTATCTATTAATCTGGAGAGAGATTCTTTTATGTTGAAGGTGTAGGATGTTTCACGAGTTAAAAATAGAACAATTTATGCTAAAACTTTAGTCCCAAATTTAATTTTATCCTCATTTTTTTATCTTTTAATTAAGAAATATTTCATTTTTAATTAAAATTCAGAGACTAGGCACGGTATAGAAAATATTTTGTCGCTACTAATATTAATTTTTTTCCATTCTCTTTAGTGTCGGTAAAAATTCCACTTTCCCTGTTTAAATAAAAACTGAACTGCAAAATGATGATTTAAGACAAAAGCTGTTATAACGTTTATAATTTTACCATAAAATATCTATTATGGTGGATTAAGTGTAACATTGAAAATTTGTAACTGAAAAGCTTAGCGTGGTAGTTATGCAAAAAGCTGACGTAAAGATTACTATAAGGTATTATGTATTTGTGGGTTATCTGGTAATCGGATACGTTACGAAATGTTTTAAATAGAGACATTAAATCCGGTTTTAGTTACCCAAAGTAAGGAAATACTTCGATATAAAGCATGGTAAAGATCTTAAGACAAAGCTTTGCTTCTAAATATTCAAAAATGGAGCCAAGCAATCGTATTCTTTTACACATAAGTTTTGTATACATTTTCAGCATTTGTTCTCTATTTAACCAATTTTGCTTAATTTACTTTATGAACTATTTTTATGAAGCGCATCCAAAACATAAGTTTCCTTATTTAAAGGGAAAAAAAAGAACTCACACTTTCACGGACATATTTATTGGCAACAAGTTCAGAAGTGTTTCAGCAATTTTTCAACATAGTCACCCCCAGAATTGAGACACTTGTCATATTGTGGGATCCAGTTTTGCATCCCTCGGTCGTAGAACTTTGCCGCCTGTGAATGGTTTGGTTTGGTTTGGAGCGCTACGGTCTACTGTTTTGCACACGAGGGCTAATGAGACCGGGACCTACTGCTTAAAGCCGATTCCGAACGGCTACGTACATCCATGCCATAGTGGGATTCGAACCCACGAACTCCGGTACCGACGATCAGGGCCCTAACCAATCGGCCAGCGTTCGGCGCCTTTCTGTCCCAAAACACTGTACACACCTCTTTCCGTACCGACAGCGTCTGTTTGAATTGGGTCCTGACCGAAGATCCACTATGATGCCACTGCATTGACTGATGCTTGGTGTCCGGGGTAAAGTGCGAAATCCGAGTCTCATTGCCTGTGACGATCCTGTCGAGGAACTCGTCGCCGTCGTCGTGATACCGTAGCAGAAATTTCAGTGCTGCTGCTAAGCGTTGAATTTTGTATTCGGGTGTCAGTTTCGGCTCATAGGTCTGACAGAGCTGACGATGAATTTCAATGGGCGCAATGATTTGTACATTCAAGATAACCGACCGAACCTTGCAGGCGGGAGAAGGAATTAGTTTCCATTTCGGACCACTGCTACCCCACTATTGGGACGAACGATGGCCGATTAGTTAGTGCTGCCCTTCGGTATCGGAGTTCGGGGGTTCGAATCCCACTGCGGCATGGATGTTCATAGACGTTCGTAATCGGCTTTAAGCTGTAGGTCTCTGTCTTACTAGTTCTCGTGTTGCAAAATAGTAGACCGTAGGACTCCAAACCAAAACCAAACCAAACCTGCCCCGCTACTGGCACGAATCGGGACTTGTCTAGCTGGCATATGATTGATACATCATAGATCTGTTACGCACGCGCAATTGACACGGCTCATTACGTTTACTTTGAAGGGGAAAGCATCAAGAAAATTTCTTTCTGGATTGTTCAATATATTGTAAAATTTTTTGTGAAACACTGTGCACAAATTTACAACACAAAGTGAATTTCGTTAATAATTTTGGTTTTTTTAAGGAATAATTATTAGGTATAATTCTTCCTAATTGTTATGTATATTATATTTAAAATAAATACAAATTAGGTGTACCTATAAAAATAATTCTAACTCGCACCGCAAAGGAGGTGAAAGAAGGGGGAAGGTTTGGCAGGCTGTATGGAAGTTAGTTGTATAAGAACTCTTAATGACCCCGACACACCCAACGGTATTTTAAAAGTTGTGTTGTGTACCTTGAGGTGGCCAGCAGGCTAAGATGCAACCCCGGGGAATCGGGCACATTTCCCTCTATACCAGGGGTGGCAAAAGTTTTCGGGATCCTCGTCTACTCCCCATTTAACCCCTTCCCGGTTTTTCCCGAGCTGAACTCGGGCAGGCGAAATGTACCATCCTGGCTCATCCCGAGTGTAGCTCGGGCACTGTGAAATTTTACACTGTGCAATCAGTCTTTCCCGAATTATTTCACATGCGTTTTTTATGGTTTCGAATGCTTTTGTTTACTTTTCTGGCTACTAGATTATTTGCTGCTCAAAGAGAGACAACAGAGGGAAGAAGGTAAGGAGAGAAACAAGGTTCTACTGTCCAGACTGCGATGTTGGACTCTGTGCAGTACCGTGTTATCGATTGTATCATATACTACCAAATTTTGATTAATAATTTCATAATCATTTATGTAAATGCATAGGATATGAACGAAATTTAATTCAAAATAAAAGCTAAATATTCTAAGCTTTATATTTATAGTTAGTGTGAATTGACTCCACAGTCTAATGATTGCCGCCGTACTTTCTGTACGGCAGATATACATGTAAGTTACTCATTTATGTAAATTGATGTTTTTACATTAATTTTTAGGAAGTTTTGCATGCGAATGATGCCATTATGTTTAAAAAGCCATGCATGTAAAGAAAAATAAGAATAAAATATTGACATTTGTTGACCCTTAATCCCGAAATAAAATGAACCTGGAAGGGGTTTAAAAAATCGAAGGCTATCTACCAATGACAGAACTAAATCAACGTAACGTACATATTTATATATTTTAGGTAACAAGAAAAAATGGTAAATTATCTCATTTTTCTAAAAAAAACTTAATATTTACAAAATAAAAATTTACTGACGAAAATAATCAAAGTATTCATATATCAACAATGGACCATACCATTCACTTCGTTTAGTTGAAATTTGGCACTGTGTATCTGCGACAAGTTTATCCTTTTGTGGCTGGCACGAGCTTATTGCAATGCGTAAACACGAAATTAAATGTTCCTCTGTTAAACGCGACCGATGTTTGGTTTTTATGGCGTTCATGGTTGAAAAAGCAGATTCGCGAAGTTACGTCGATCCAAAGTACGATTTCAAATACGAAATCAATTTGTAAATATTTGGAAACTTTTCCTCAGAAGTTAATTTCTAAAAATCAGTATCGCTAGATGCTCTGGATTTAAGAAATATATCGCATCTTAATTTAATAATTTCTTCCTCGACAGCGGTGTGTATATCGAATAAGTACCATATGATTATATGGTACTGATTCGATTATATTATAATCTAAACATCCCACTTTGTCAAGATGTTTCTATTTAATTCTCCACTGTAAAACGACAAACTCATTGTATTCTTTTGCACAGTTAGTTTGTTTTAGGTTTTAAATTGTAAACTGTAGTAAATTTTTATTTTAAATAATTCATTAATTCTATGTCATAAGTCATAAATTAAATTGTTAATATCCGAGACGGGATGGTCGCGCGGACTACCAAAAATGTCTTCGCGGTCGACGTCTTGGCCACCCCTGGTCTATACCAAAAGAACGTGCAAGTTGAATCCTTGGCTTACAGTTTAGAAGGGGGAAGAGAGGTACGGAATTCCCTTTCCTGGATAGGATCCAAATGATGGGGGGCCCGAACGATGCCCGAATGGTAAGGGCGCTGATTTTTGATACCGGTGTTAGAATAGCACTGTGGCACGAATGTTCATATCCGTTCGGAATTGGCTTTAAGCAGTAGATCCCGATCTCATTAGCCCTCGTGTTGCAAAAAAGTAGTTGTAGCGCTCCAAATCAAACCAAACGATGGGGATGATCCGCCGCTTTTTTTTTTTTGTTTTTCCATTACAAAGAATAGAAAGAATTTCATTTCAGGCATTAATAGGATCTGTTTTCTATTTCATTTGCTTATAAAGGATCTTGCCATTTAGTTTGATACTTTACCTTGAAGTGCCTGTGATGATCGCCGAGTTGTTGTATAAACTCACATCCAAATAGTAGAATTATTTTTTCCACATTGAGATTTGTTTCAAAACGGAGCACAAACTACTACCGGTCAACTAAATATACAAATAATACAATATTTACACTAAACAATTCTATCAATTTCAGTATCTATCCGAATATCCTAGCTTACACATCCAGAGTTCCATCATCCATCATCTCCGACGTTCTCTTCAAATTCTCTTACCTTCTTCATAGATGGTGCTTTCTGGCCGATCATTATTACTCGCCTGTCCCTACAGTGCCCCGAAATTTTTCATCTGATTAACAGGACTGATTCGAGTAGTTCTATTTTGACTAGACATGTATTCGAATTACTGGAAAGTGGATGTTCTGGTAGTGTTTTACGTTCGTTTTGGTCTTTATGATGGTGTAGACAGTAATATCGTTTGGCTATGGCTGGGAATATTATAAACTCTGTTTTTGTCAAAATCCAGGCTGTGAAGACTTCCCTTTGTTCAGAACACGCGCCAAAACCAGCCGATCGGAAAATCCCTCCTGTTTCGAACCGTCGACAACGTGGCGTTGCAGAGTCTGAGATAATGACAGTTCGATTGATAGGCGTCACGTCCCTTGATAGGTGGCGGTAGGGAGGCCAGAGGATTGCACCGAGTTTCCAGAAGCTGGACGGCCAGCGAATGAGGATACAGCTAAAAAACTAACTGTAACCTTAGCTGGAGTTCTCAAAAAAAAAAGTTGACGGGACCGTAACTGACTCCCCCCCCAGATATAAAAAGCTCAGAATTTTGCGACATTTTTTTTTACGTAGGTGCATTTGACTTCGTGGAGGCTTTCGCGTCTTTTGACCGGAGCCATCTTTATAGTGATTAAGTTCGGGAGATTCGTAAAGTCCGCTCATATAGGGAACGGTAGAGTCTCTGATACCGAACGGGGTTTGCATTGCACCCTGGAAAAGCGTTCCCAATTGTGCGAGATTATTTAATCTCTTTTTTTTCGACTGTGATCGTCGTGAGGAAGTTATGCAGGCGACCATCCTTTGCATTTCGACTTGTTTCGGGAGATTAGAATATCCTTGTATATAGCCGTATTGACTCAAGAAATAAAAAGGATTTCCAATTTTCAATTTTACAACTCCTCTTCAACCTCCACTCAAAATACAGTTTCAAAAGTCAAAAAAAAAAAACTAACTTTCTCTTGGTACCGATTAATTTACAATTAATTTTACAATTTACACTAAAAAAAATGATGAAAATCACACTCAGTTTATTTTTTTGATTAAGTGAATGTTTCAGTCTATTTAGTATGAATGTTAGGTTTTTCGTTCTTTGTTAATTCAATTAGATTTTAATATTCAATTTTTGTAATTTTCCTCAAAATGTTGTTTTGTTTATGTATCATTTGTTGAGTTACGATCCCCTCGCCAGATTCAAACGTCACGCTGCAAGCACGCCAATTTCGCCAAATGTGGTTGAAGCACCAACAAGATCCATGATTAGAAACGAGAGTGGGCAAGAAAGGTTGAAAAAGGATTTCCAATTTTATATAAATCTGTGATCCTTCTTTGCGCTACCTCAGTCGTCACACGGCAAAAAAAAGCATAATAAAAGTGCTTCTCTTATGTCGATTACTGATATTACAGCAGCAAAAAAGATTATTTACACCGAGATTACTTTTTGTTGTTGACTGAATTTGTTCTACGGAATACTTTGAAAAACTTTAGGTTTAGTTCCGACACCACTCTATTTTCAAATATCCTTCCTCAAAATACTCCCCCTTTGGATTCGGATCATTGGTTTGGATTCGAGAGCTACACGAGGGTTAATGAGACCGGGACCTACTGCTTAAAGCCCATTCCGAATAGCCATGCCTCAGTGGTATTTGGACCCTCTACCATTCGGCCATCGTTCTGACGATGATATTTGCATTTTAAGGGCAAATTATCCCCTTTAAGCAATTTTAAGTAGAACATATTTTATTACTTTTTGCCTTCCAAATTTTTTAATTATTATTGTAAATACATAAATTTTTCAGCATTTATTCTGTTTTTATTAATTTAGTTTCGCTGAATTTACTTTGTTTCTAAACCAAAATAACTTTCGAGAGCTTGTTTTATTAATCATTGTTGTAAAATAATCACGATCATTCTTCACCTATTTATATTTTTCCATATTGCTGAATTTACTAAAAAGTAAAAACTTTCAATATAAAATGAAGAGAGCTTGTTTAAAAAAAATTAAAAAATTTTCTGACATTGCGCGCAGAATTACAACAACACAAAGGGAATTTCATTATGGATTTTTGCTTTTATATAAACAATAATTATTGGGTATCATTCTAAACCTAACTAAATTATTAACCCTTAATTTGACAAGATGTTTTTTCAAATATTTTTTAATTTCTGTTATTTTCTCATGTCTGTATAGAAATTAGGATCTCTGTAAAATAAACAAAAAAAATATATCATTTTTCATTTTTGAGATAATTAATGTCAAATAAGGATTAAAAAGTATCAGACATATTACCACTGGATACTGATTTTTTTTAACTATAAAATGTTTAAAAATTCGATTTCAAATACTGAAGATAATAAATAAAGATAATAAACAATAAATAAATACCAACGGAAACAAAAGATATAATTTCATCGTACCGTGTTTACTACGAAAATTCGAAATCAATATGTACATCAATCACCCTTTTCAGTAACATACATTTAACATTTTTATAATCTTCATAAAAGCTATGATATTGAATGTAAACATTGTTTAGTTTTATAAGTTCGAATTCGAATATTTCGATGGGGTTTGTCTGAAACAATTCAGGAATGTTCGGATATTTTAAAAACATAATCAAAATATCGAATTTTTGAAAGGGATGTCCTCTAAAAAGAAGTTCCGTCGTCGTCATAGAAATTTAACGCGCAATAAAATACCAGAGAATGATATGGTCAGCGGTTATTTATTAAGTGCAAATTTTCCGGAATTAAAATACAGTAGCATCTGTTACTTTCTTAAGATTATGCGTTGAAAGTGTATTTTAAAGTAGGGGAGGGGGGAGGAATTCTGTCTCGAAATAAAAGAAAATGCGAGACATTCCTTGGAGTGAGCGTTCGGAAAAATGATTAAAAAAATAATCCTGGGAATGAGGTAAGGAATATTTGTGATTCATGAGTCGCAGCCTTTTAGAACGAATTCTACGAAAAATAGATTTCGATCCAAATTTATGGAAAAGTATTTAAGCTTTCTTTCCAGAGCGCGAATAAAAGTGAAACTTCGCTTAAAACTTTTGTCCTTAAAGTAAATGTCTCGAGAACATTAATTTTTTTTCGTTTCCGGTAATTTAAAATTTAAAAAATAAATGCTGAATTAAAATAAATGGGAATTCTAAATCGATAATAAATTCAGTGTTTGACTTAGTGAAAAATCTATTGAATGTCCAATTCTTTCTATTCAACATAATATAGCCCTCTTTTTCTCATATATATATATATATATATATATATATATATATATATATATATATATATATACACACACTATAAATGTACATATATATATAAACACATTATAAATATATATATATATACACACACACTATAAATGTATATATATATACACACACACACTATAAATGTATATATATATATACACACTATAAATATATTTATATATATACACACACTATATATATACACACTATAAATGTATATATATATACACACTATAAATGTATATATATACACACTATAAGTGTATATATATATACACACTATAAATGTATATATATACACACACTATAAATGTATATATATATACACACTATAAATGTATAATATATACACACTATAAATGTATATATATATATATATATACACTATAAATGTATATATATATAACACACTATAAAATGTATATATATATATATACACACTATAAATGTATATATATATATATATACACTATAAATATATATATATATATACACACACACACTATAAATGTATATATATATATACACACTATAAAAATGTATATATATATATATACACATATACACACTATAAATAATATATAAATATATACTATACATACACACTATAAATGTATATATATATACACACTATAAATATATATATATATATATATATATATATATATATATATATATATATATATATATATATATATATATACATATACACACTATAAATGTATATATACACACTATAAATGTATATATATACACACTATAAATATATATATAACATATACACACTATAAATATATATATACAACTATAAATATATATATATACATACATATACACACTATAAATGTATATATATATATACACACTATAAATATATATATATATATATACATACATATACACACTATAAATGTATATATATATATACACACTATAAATGTATATATATACACACTATAAGTGTGTATTCGTTCTATAAATTGTAGGAGAAGATGGGTCGAACGCTGCCTTCTTTCGTGTTCTTCATTTTTCAGTTGAGAATTGACTTTGAAATACGATGGTTTTATGCTAATCGTGACGGTGAGTTGTACTATAATACTTTCAGAGATCAGCTTATGGAAATTAGCTCAAGTTTCGATGCTGAAAATTTGAGTTCTTTCTGTTTCCTTCGTTAACTTAATTTTAAGTCGTTCTATTATTCCTTTATTACTTCCCTAAGTGTGAAATTCCTTAATCTTTAAATACCTATTTTGACCAGTTCTGCATGCATTTTGACTACTTTTGTCTTATGTACACATCTCGCATAACTAAAACGCGAATCAACGTAGAATGGCAAAAATTTGTATTTAGGTCAGTTGTACCATATAACTGTGCACCTCCACTTTTTAATTGAAATCTTCATTCTATATATCGGAAAATGCCGAACGATGGCCGAATGGTTAGGGTGCTGGCCTTCGGAACCGGAGTTCGTGTGTTCGAATTCCACTATGGCATGGATGTTCGTAGCCGTTCGGAATCGGCTTTAAGCAGTAAGACCCGGTCTCATGAGCCCTCGTGTTGCAAAAAGTAGACCGTAGCACTCAAAATAATAATAAAAAAAAATAATAAAAAAAATCGGAAAAAGGTAAAAATGTTTTTATTTCTTTGCTGTAATTTCCCTCATGAGTTTTTACAATACCTTATACACTTGGCATGCGGGTATACTTCACCGCCAACCTACGCTTGAAGCGGGCGTTTTTTCGTGAATCGCGCAAAAAATTAGTTATTCAGAAAAATCGCAGTAAATCAAAACTCCTATGTTTTTAGGAACAAAACTTTTTTTATTTTACACTTTAATATATACTGTATGATTCTTTAACCAAAAAACCCCCTATATTTTTAGGAAATCACAAAAATAAACGATTTCTAGAGTTAAAGTTCAATAATCTGTCAGAGCCTATTTCTTCCTCACTCCCTTTGTCACTACGGCTCATTTTATCGAATTTTGTATTCGACAATAAAAAACCAAGCTTCCAATTAACAAAACACGACTTGTATGTTTTGGAGCTAGGAATTCGATGGAAACCGAAATAACGTAACGAAAGACCGAATCACTCGACAATCCTAATTTGTGGAAAGAAAAAATGCAAAGCGTTGCATAGCAAAGTAAACAACACACAAATAATGTCACACATACATATAAATATACGCATTTAGTAGATTGGTGGTGGTGAGCGGGTATCCACCACAAATCTACTCAATACGTATTTTTACGTGACCCGCGTTCCAGTGACAGACTGCAAAAAACGTAAAAATACGTCGCCCGCCCTCGAAGTGTTAAGCAAGACATGTAATATAATCTACAAACTGATACAGATTTTGAAGTACATATAACCACATATAATCTTCGTGTTAGACCATTATGGGCAATATGTTCCCCTATTAGAGACAAAAAAAAGTCATACTTATATCGAACTTATGTGAGGGGAAATACAGAAACTATAAAAGATGTGGAAAAATGTAAAAGCTACTTCTTTTGTGCGAATTTATTTTTTTCTTCTTAATAGAAAACATTACAACATGAATTTGCCTTTCCCTATTTTTGAGTGCAGTTGGTACACAATTATTTTCTTTGATTCCTCTTTGAACTCGGCTTTTTCTTTTAATTTTTCTGGAGCCAACGTATCGTATAACAAGTTCTGATGAAATTAATCTAGGCTTCCTCGATAGTGACTAATTTTAGATCAAAAACACCGCTTTCGCTTGAACTTCGAAAACCCTTTAGGAGAGAGAATTGAATTTTTTAAATTTTAAATCTCATTACTTAAAACAATGATGTTTATCTTGATCAAACTTTACGTTTAAAAATGTCAGACATCTAGAATTTTTTTTTGTAGGTTTTCCTCAAATATACCATAATTGTTTGCTAAAAGGTCGCACTACCTTTAAAACTTCCAAAAATTTGTTGTTTTGAAAAAGGTTGCTTCTTTCTCTTTTCTGAACATGTTAAAATAAACCCGGAGAAAAAATTCCCATAATCACTCAAGATAGGGTAAAAAATGTGCATAAGCACAAATGTAAAGAATAGTTAAACATCCTTTTTTAAATTACGTCCTCTCTGTTATAAACACATTGTGTGCGGGTACATTTCTCAGCGGAATTGTGCGGGAGCGGGCGTTTTGCACGTCCATTTAGTTATTCGATTAAATCTCAATAGATCGAAAATTATTTAATTTTTTAACCAAATTTTCGTATTTTATATTGAAATATATAAACAAATATATAAATAGAAATATATAAATAACAACCGAAAGATTTTTGTAAACAAAAAATCTATTTTTTAGTCGATAAATATATAATGGTATTCTAAATATGAGAAATCAAATAGAAATAGTAGAATGTAGTTTTAATTTTTTCGAATTATGTTATATATAAACATTTTTACATTATAAAAAAATAAAAAGAGCAATCATAAAACTAATGTACAAATTAGTTTTTATTTGTCTGATTTTTTCCAGAATCTATGTAGTAGACAAGAACATTCGGCTTCGTTTTACTGTACATACCTTTACTTTTGTACCCACAAACAAACCCTGTTGTTACACTAACCCGTACTAGTACGTGACCCGCTCTCAAGTATCAATCGACAGGAAAATTACTGTGATGAGGCGATTTAGATCTGATATATAATTGTTTCATTCATAAAAAAAAGTAAAATGTTCGGGATCTAAATCTGACCTCATCACATCGTCAGAGATAGAGGACCATAATTCAACGGAATATTGTAGTCTTGTACGGGGGTCTGATTCCAGTCACAGATAAGAATCCTGTCTCCGTACTTGACATTAAATAAGAATGTACCTTTGTGGAGTATTTATGAGTCCCTAAGGGACAGGGCCAAATTAGAGGTGATAAGGTTACTCACGTTGGTGGTCTCAGGGCGGGGTTTGCTGAGACCAATGACTTTCTGGCAACGATCCCGATTGGGAGTCAAGAAGAAGGAGGGGACTAAGTTAGAGTTGGAGGAGAAGGCCCCAGAGAATTGGAGAAGGCCCCAGAGAGTTGAAAGAGAAGGCCCCAGAGAGTTGGATCGGAAGGCCCCAGAGTGTTTGGAGAGAAGGCCCCAGGGAGTTGGATTAGAAGGACCCAGAGAGTTTTTGGTTCGGAGGTCCCAAAAGGACGTTGCTATATACTCCAGCCAAGTCCGCCAGAAAGTTTCCTGCAAAGTTTGTACGGTCGCACCCCAGAGACAACAGATCAACGGTTGATGAAAAAATTTCCCTCTCATACCCTTCAACCAGAAGTGTTCCGGGCCCATCACTTTAGACCCACAAAGGTACCCATCTTTTTGCATTACATTTTGAAATCGAGATTAGGTCCTCTCTCTCTCTACTTACAAAATTTTCCTAAATGTATATATAATTTGTCAGAGGTAATTTAAATAGATTTGACTAAGCTTAATTATTGAGTTATTATTTTTTTTGTAAATGTATGTATAAATGTTTTTTTTTATAATAAATCTACTTTTTTATATTAAGCTAGTCTCAGTTGCCATTATTTTAGAGGTTAGTTGATTCTTCATTTTAATGTCTGTAGTTGCTCAGAACCTGTGGTTAAATTGTAGTAAAACAAATATTTAACACAACGCAATTTAAAATAAATTCCACAATACATTTGATCACAGGTTGTTAATAAATATATAACGAGTACTACACGACAATTACTAGTACGTGTCCCGCATACAATGTGTTAAAACAGTCCTTTCCACTACATCCTGGAGGTAGATAGAATTTGTTGTTAATACCAGTGATAAAATTTTCATTTCAACAAAAAATAACCGACCATTACGTTTAAAATGATCACATATGTATCTAATCTATTATTTATGACAAATATAAAAGAAAATTATAAACGTCATATCTAAGTTCAGTGATAAAACGTATGAATATAATGCAGACGATATTTAAATTTAAAATAAGATATGATTAAATGAGAGGAATGATGTCAGAATCTAGAAAATGTTATTTTTACGTATTATGTAATAAATAGATAAATTTAATCGTCTGCTCTTAACAGGGAAAAATAGGTTCGAAATAATGGCATTAAAAGTTCGAAAAGGGGGGGGCGGGAAGGGGTGTATTTCAAACCCTTTAAAGACGACAGTCTTTTTTGCTGTGATATGAAGTACATTTATACCAATTTATTTTAGAATAGGATCGATAGTTTAGGACAGGCTTGCCCAACCCGCGGCCCATTTAAAAACTTTTTGCGGCCCTATTGAAGTTTTCAATGTCTATATAGTTTTAATCATTGTGACTATATACTGTTCAAACATAGAATTTTAGCTTTATGAAAATTACGTCAAAAAATTGATTCTTTTTCCATTATTAAATGACCATAAAAGTGACCATAAAAAGTTCTTCAAATATTCTACTGAAATCGCAGAATTACTTAAAGAATTCAATACTAGATTCTCATACATAAAAAAGTTTGGTTTGGTTTGCAGTGCTACGGTCTACTTTTTGCAACACGAGGGCTAATGAGACCGGGACCTACAGCTTAAAGCCGATTTCGGACGGCTAAGAACATCCATGCCACAGTGGGATTCGAACCCACGAACTCCGGTACCGAAGGGCAGCACCCTAACCAATCGGCCATCGTTCGGCTGAAAAAGTTTGAGGAAATGTTTAAAATATTGTTAGCTCCATTTAATATATATTTTGAATCAGCGCCTCCAAATTTACAAATGGAGCTAATAGAATTGCAATCAAACATCGAGCTAAAATGTCTCTACGAAGGGAATAAGATCGAGTATTATCGAAAATATATCGCCGAAGATAAATTTCCAAATTTAAGACGATTGGCAATGTGCATTATATCAGCATTTGGAACTATTTATCGCTGCGAATCATTTTTTTTTCCAAATTACACCTTTTAAAAAAGAAGTGTCGCAGCAGGTTGCTGGATAAAAACATAGCCAATCAGTTACAACTTCATCATCGACTGATATTAACAAAATCTCTAGTAAAATACAAAAACAAATCTCAGATTAATTTTAAAATAATACATGTGGTAGTGCTTGTGAATAAAATACAATATATATTTATAGTATAAATATAATAATATTTTAACCCTCATGATTAGGGAGGGAAG
>CM063501.1:1889435-1921935 GCA_032207245.1 Pardosa pseudoannulata | reverse complement strand
TTGGGCACTGTCCCTTAGGGACTCATAAATAACTCCACAAAGGTACATTCTTATTTAGTGTCAAGTACGGAGACGGGATTCTAATCTGGGACTGGGATCAGAACCCCGCCCGAGACCACCGTACAAGACAACAATATCCGTAGAATATAATTTTATGGTTCTCTGTATTTTACAAAGATGTGATGAGGTCAGATTTAGATCCCGAGCATTTTACTTCTTGTATGAATGAATCAATTATATTACTCATCTAAATCACCTCATCACAATATGTACATTCTTTAGAAGTATAATTCTACTGATCATCTTTAAACCTTTTCTCTTTTCCCCAAATTTTTACGTATCCGCTCTCATCTGGAACAATCATTTTGTGATTTTGTCACTAGGTCAAAACTATTTGGTTTTCAAAATACTGAATCAGTTACTAGTTTAGTTCGCTGTTGTAATTTTAATTGAGTGTTGAGGGTTGTCTACAAATCGCTAGGAGTTATTGTCTTTTAGTGTCAAAATTTCTAACGAAATTAATCTGAAATAAATTGAAAGCTAAGATCTACTATTTACGTGAATGTTTATTTAAAAAAATCTTTATAATCTAAACTCCTCAACGCAACAGACCCTAGGGGGCCAGGGCCTACGGTGCCAATCTCCATTTCCGAAACCAAGGGCCCTGGGGTGCGAAGCATATGTTCCAGTTAGGTGGTCAGTCTTACTCGGACCTCCCAGTGTTTAGTTCTCTTTCACGCTTGATCTTTTTCAGTTCATCTACCCACTGAAGGAATGAAAGGCTGAGTCAACCTTGCCCAACCGGGGAAAAAAATCTTTATACTGACGTTAAATTAATCAAACTAGATGTGAAAACGGACGTTCCAAACTTATAAAGTGTGATTTCTTAAATTTAAAAGTTCTTTTATTTAACCGAATACGGAGTGTAGTTGTCATGTTGCATGTCAGGAGTCATGCAAACCGTGAACACAGTAGATATTTGTGAGGAGGTTTTTAAAAGACGGGTGGAACCTTGAGACGACGTTTCGCAAGAGTCAACTCTGTTTCGTATCAATTGAAAATCACGGTTTACAAATCACAAGTGCACGAATCCACTTTACATCTTGTGGTCACCCAGCCTTAATCTCGTATAGAAAAGATTCTTTTTATAAACAGCAGTCTATGATATTTCAAATGACGGCTAAAATTTACGTTTTTATTACTATAACGTTACTTACTTTATAGTAAAACATTATATATATATATATATATATATATATATATATATATATATATATATATATATATATATATAGTTATACGTTATATTACGTTACGCATACATTAATTATTTACGTTTATATTATTAAGGACTCTATATAGATAAAGTCCTTAACTTTAAGGCATGGATATATATTCGATTCTGGCATTAATTGTTAATCCACATCCTCAAAATTAGACGGCCGAACGATGGCCGATTGGTTAGGGTGCTGGCCTTCGGTACCGGAGTTCGTGGGTTCGAATCCCACAGTGGCATGGATGTTCGTAGCCGTTCGGAATCGGATTTAAAATGTAGGTCCCGGTCTCATTAGCCCTCGTGTTACAAAAAGTGGACCCTTGCACTCCAAACCAAACTATATATATATATATATATATATATATATATATATATATATATATATATATATATATATATATATATACTATACTATATATAGTTACACGTTATATTACGTTACGCATACGTTAATTATTTACGTTTATATTATTAAAGGCTTTATATAGATAAAGTCTTTAATAATTTTAAGGCATGTATATTCGATTTAATGATATATATTCGATTCTGGCATAAATGGTTAATTCACATCCTCAAAATTAGACGGCCGAATGATGGACGATGGGTTAGGGTGCTGGCCTTCGGTACTGGAGTTTGTGGGTTCTAATCCCACAGGGGTATGGATATTCGTAGCCGTTCGGAATCGGCTTTGAACTGTAGGTCCCGGTCTCATTAGTCCTTGTGTTGCAAAAAGTAGACCGTAGCACTCCAAATTTAACCAACATTAGACGATCTTTTTTAATTAAAATAAAGGTATAGATGACAGCTAATTATAATTCTACGGTTAACTATCATTTTTTTGAAAGATGTTTAATAGTACTTGTTTAAAGATGAAACAATAAAAATTTTCCCATTTAATTTTTTTTTAAATTTTGTCTCCCTGTTTCATTGAGTCTAGTTTCACACGTATATCGTATTATCTGCAGCAATGAAAATTGTAACCGCGTATAACTTCACCTTAAATGTTTCGAAATAGAAGCGTAAACGGTTTTTGAATACGAAGATTTTTTTTTCTACCAAACCAGACTATGTAAACAGAAAATAACGTAGTCAAACTCTTAGAATTCTTTTTTAAAAAATATATAAAAAGTTCGCCTAATCACGAAACATAAATATTTTTGGATCGACTTAATAGTTCTACGTTAAACATGACTCTCAAAACAAAGTAAGAATTTGAATTTCATGAACCCCCAGATCTATTTGCATCTGGCGGAAAGGAGAGACCTATAATTTATTCAAGACTTTCTCAGCCACAAAGAGCATTATTATTTCTTTTTTCAAAAAAAAGTCTTTTCGAAATCCAAAAGAACATTAATGGAACTAGAATATGGCTCTTTTCCTTTCTATATCCCTAAAAGAATCGTTCGAACGCTTGAAATAAATTAATAATATCCATGACGAAACGAGCATTGGTTCTGCATGCAAAGAGTGTTCTTCGGCAGAAAATTATTTCATTTTGGAATCCATGAATTTTCTTTAAAAAAATATTAATTTTTTTTACTTCAGATTAAAGAAGTCGAAATTTACAAACTCCCTATGAGTGTAACATTTTGAACTAGAAAAGATTTTCCAATTCCTCTTGCAAAATTACATATTTTAAGCAGGTTTGTAAACTGTTACTATAAGTTTTGGGAATTATAAAAAATGTTGAAAAAACAAACTTTTATAGCTTCCTTTAACCCTCTATGTCACCATTTTTTCTAGCAACGGATTATTAACCCCTTTCCTGTTTTTCCCGAGCTGAACTCGGGCAGGCAAAATGTACCATCCTGGCCCATCCCGAGTGTAGTTCGGGCACTGAGAAATTTTACAGTGTGCCGAATTATCTCACATGTGATTTTTATGGTTTCGAATGCTTTTGTTTACTTTTCTGGCTGCTATATTATTTGCTGCTCAAAGAGAGACAGTAGAGGGAAGAAGGTAAGGAGAGAAACAAGGTTCTACTGTCCAGATGGCGATGTTGGACTCTGTGCAGTACCGTGTTATCGATTGTATCATACACGACCAAATTTTGATTAATAATTTCATAATCATTTATGTAAATGCAAAGAATATAAATAAAATTTAATTCAAGATAAAAGCTTTACATTTATAGTTTGTGTGAATTGACTCCAAAGTCTAATGATTTCTGACGCATAGAAAGCCAACTGTACAGGTAAATTACTCCTTTATTTAAATTGATTTTTTTACATTAATTTTTAGGAAATTTTGTATGTGAATGATGCTATTATGTTTAAAAAGCTATGCATGTATGAAAATAAGCATAAAAAATTGACATTTTTGACCCATAATCCCGAGATAAAATGAACCTGGAAGGGGTTAAAACACTTTTCGAATTAAGGTTCAACCCTTTATTGAGATTACATACCCGACAGCATTTAGGTGTTTAGATGCATTATCCTGAATGTTCACAAATTGGTAAAATTATCCCTTTGTAAAATTATAGTTTTGAGAAGAACCTCTTAATGTTAAACAACCCGGAAGGGAAACATGTAAAAATATACTTTAACAGCTACTTCCCACTCAACGTTGGGTCTGATTGCCAAATAAAACATTTTTATCTCAAGATTTTATTTAGTTTAGATGAATATATTACATTAACAATATAAAGGATTTCCGAAAAAAAAACTGCTGTCTAGTTTTCTTTAAATTTTCTTTATAACTAAAAATATACATCCTATTTGGCGATTTATCCTTGTACAAGAATGTAAAGAAAATAACTTCCTTTGAGAAATTATTTAAAGAGAGCCAGTGTGCCTATAAAAATACCAAGGTGTAATCTCAAGTCGATCGGAGGTAATCAGAGATCAGCGGTATAACAGCTTGGTTCTGTGTGGCGCAACAATAATTAAGTAAAATTAAAGGTGGCGCAAAGATGCTTAAAAGTCTAAATTTGTCCACCCGCGGTTCTCAAATTGAGTGGCACGAAGAAAGTTTGAGAAACTTAAATAATCGCCGATTCACTGTAATCGACACTGGTGAAATTGGTCTTAAGTGCCGGGGAGGGTAAAAGTTGTGGGCACTTTCCTCATAATTACCCCATTTTTAAAGTTGAATTTGGTCAAAACAGGCTCGCATTGCAAGTGATATGATAGGACGGGAAAACGCTCACAAAACTTGATGAGAAAAATTAAAGAGAATAATATAAAACAGTTACAGAGCAGGAAAGCACGAAAACTAATTATTACATAAGAATTGCACTAGAAATGCTGGGAGATTTACATTGGTAGCATTTGGACAACGGATTATTCTTCATTAATTTAGACATGTGGGAAAACAATCCTTGGTTACAGATTTGTAGGTGAACTTGTATGAACAATATTTAATACGATAAAGTAAATAAATTAGAAACAAACGAAAACCATGAGACTAAAAGATAAAAAGATAAAACATGGGTGTCTCGAAATCTCAATTTACCCCAGCAATCTTCTTTTTAAATATATTTTTCCTGCTTTCACTGTAAAGTTGTTGTCACAGTGTCGAGTGTCCTGTTTATAACAGTCGGTTTTATCACTTTCATTCCAATATTATTATTATTTTAAACAACTCTACTCTTCACCAAAATATTTTTCATTTTTTAAATCATTGGTTTTCACCCACATATTTGAATTTTCATTACTTTCTCGTTTGACTTTTTTTGTGTCCAACTTATTTCTTCTACTTAAACACCTTTGTCTTTGCTATCTACTCCCTTTATTTTATACGCTTTATCATAAGTTAGTGATGAATTAGTTATTTAGTCTGGGATATCTGAAATAAATTGAATTGTTTCTTTAGTATTACTTCTAAAGACCCCTCCACACTCTGGTCCACTGCAAGCCATCACCACCGTCTGGAGGGGGTATGGTTTATCGTGGTCGATGGTGGCAGACGATGGCTTCGAAGGCGGTTTTTCACCAAAGATCAAACGCAGCTAGATGCTCAACTAAAGTGCTCAGTAGACGCCATGGACGAATCCACGTGTTTGGCTCATTTAGTGGCCCAGTGTGTGGATGCAACCCGTGAACCATCATTGAAGGTCGCCATCAGGAAGTGGTGAACAATTGGTCATAGTGTGGAGGCTACATAACAGATATCATGACTTATGTGGAAAATAGATATACATAGTCCCCTTACACAAGTGCCTTGTAAATACTCTTATCTTTTGAAATACAGGAAACACTAGCGAAGTAGAATGAAATAACGACGAATCCACTTTGAACACAGTCATTTTTCTCTTCTCCACGACGAGCGGGTTAAAGGATGTATTGCTATGATCATCAATAAAAAAGTTGTGTGGTTTTACAGGTTCTAATTCGAATATTTCAATTGGATTTACTTTAAACGATTCACAAGTGTCCAGAGGTTTTTAAATTTATAATTATCAAAATATCGAATTTTCGTAGGTTTAAATGTGATGTGTCCTTAAAGAGAGCTACTATGACTCGAGGTTTATACATAGCATAGAGGTAAGTTCTCCTCGTACCGCTTACGCAAGTACCTTGTAAAATCAGAATCGGTCATACGACTCGGGTATCTTTCAACAAATACAAACAGTCGGTGGAATTCGAACGCAGTGTCTGGTATCCAAAAAGAAAATAAAACTGGATCAAAGCTTTATTGGCTCTCGCACAGAAACTTAATTTTTCAATCTACCGTTCCCGGATTGATCGTTTGATTCATAATTTCCCGAATTTCTATAGAACCCCTGTTAATTTTTCATCCCAGATTCGTCATATTCCTGGATCTATCATTGAAATATTTTGGCCCTGTTGATTTTTTCCTGAAATATCGTTTTTGTGGAAGAGAAAAAAATAGCATATTCGAGGATTACTTCAGTTTGGTGTGAAGGATTAAAAATTTTCTTAATGAAATGTCAGAAGGTTAGTAGCTAACACAAATACTGGGGTTAAATATAGCAGTGGAGCAGGTAGAAAATCATTTGCATTAAAAAACGCAATTTCTTTAGATTAGAATTATCACTTGGTAAAACTAATGCATATACACTATATCAATCTTATTTATTCTGTTTAAATGAGTTTATAAAGATTGATATAATTTAATCAAGTTAGAAAAATTACAAAAAAAAAAAAAAAAGTATTTAAAAACTCATGATATCATTTGAACAAAAATTCCAACTTAGTAAAATCGAAAGAATCATGAATATTTGATTAAAGTGAATTAATTATTAAAAAGCAATTTGGAATAAAAAAAAAAGCCCTCTGTAATTCTTTGGCAGGAAACTATTGGAAAGAGCATCTTAGAAATATTCCCCCAAAGCCAATATTTCAGACGAAGAAAAACTTTGCCTTTCTTTTCTCGTAAAATGGAATCGTATTTTTCTCTTAAAACATAAAGCATAAGTAGAAAAAAAGCTAATTTAAAAAAAATTATAACATTTATAACTGTATAATTAAAGAATTAGTCTGAAATATTTTAGAACTCGAGAAAAAAATCTGAAAGTAAGAAAAATCCTCTTTTAACGCTAGTTAAACAAAATTATCATACATAGGATAACTGTCTTTAAATAAAATGATTTATGAATATTATGACAAATGATTTATATAAATGAATCCTTTGTCTGTCTATGCGCTACGCATTCTTAAACGGCTGAAATATTCATGACTTTTTGTCTGGTAATTTAGGTGAATACTGAAAAATTCAAGTGGGTCGAAGGTCAGAAAAAACATCGCTTTGCGACTTTCTAAATTTCGATAAATGGATGTTCGTAGCCCTTTCGAATCGTCTTTAAACAGTTGGTCCTGGTCTCATTAGTCCTCGTTCTGCAAAAGAGTAGATTGTGACGCCCTATAGCTAAATAAACGCCCCCCTTTTAAGGACGCGTTTAACATTATACACAAATTACGCGTGCAGCAATTTTTCGTAAATAAAGTTTAGAATATTCAGAATAAGAGATTTGAAAAAAATTTTTCAATTTTACAACTCCTCTTCAACCTCCACTCAAAATACAGTTTCTTTTAAGTCAAAGAGTTTTTTGCTGGATGAGTTGACTAATTTTAGAAGCCCTTTAAATTAATTTTACAATTTACACTAAATCACAAATTTGTGATGAAAATCCCACTCAGTTTATTTAATTTGTGATTAAGTGAATGTTTCAGTCTATTTAGTATGAATGTTATGTGTTTCCTTTGTGGTTTCTTTGTTAATTCAATTAGATTTTAAATATTCAATTTTTGTAAAATTTTTCCTCAAAATGTTGTTTTTGTTTATGTATCAATTTGTTGAGTTACGATCCCCTCGCCAGATTTCAAACGCCACGCTGCAAGTACGCCACGCACGCAAGCTGCAAGCACGCCAATTTCGCCAAATGTGGTTGAAGCACCAACAAGATCCATGATTAGAAACAGGAGAGTGGGCTAAGAAGAGGAGTTAGAAAAATAGCAGTAAATCGAAACCTACTTTGTATTTATTAATTAACATTTGAGGCCCTGAAATCAGTCTATCCAACACTGTTTAGTCACCCTCAAAAACGACTGAAATACCAAGATTCTTACAAGAATAGCAAGATACCTCAATAGAATCCATGATTGTTTCCAAGAGGTGTTAACATCTTGAATATCCCTCTGATCCGAATTGCATCCGATCAACGAGATTGTTTACTTTAAAAAGATTCAAGACGAAAGTAGGTCTCGTCAAAAGATCCCCGAGTACCAAGTTAATGCAGTTGATCAAGTGTTGTGCAATGACCTCTTCAATATGACACTTGGTGCAAATAGGGAAGGCCCCCCCAGTACCATTGGAAAACCCGAGACATTGAAACCAGTAGAACTAATAGTTAATTTCAAATACGATTGAACCCTAGAATACCATGAATGGGATGGTGGTTGCTTCCAAGATATGTTTATAGAAGTCTTGAATATCGCTCAAGGTCACCAATGACATGAGTCATGGTCGATCCAGTCCATCATTCTAATTGAACACTTCGCGTGCGGGCAACGTATTTTTACGTTTTTTGCAGTCTGTCAATGGAGCGCAGGTCACGTAAAGATAGGTATTGAGTAGATTTGTGGTGAATACGCACTAACCACCACAAATCTACTAAGTACGTATAATTATATGTATGTGTGGCATTATATGCGTGTTGTTTGCGTTGCTAGGCAACGCTTTGCATTTTTTTCTTTCCACAAGTTATGATTGTCGAGCGACTCGGTCTTTTGTCGCTTTATTTCTTCTTCCATCGAATTCCTAGCTCCAGACCGTACGAGTCGTGTTTTGTCAATTGGAAGCTTGGTTTTTAATTGTTGAATACAAAATTGATAAAAATGAGCCGACGTGACAAAGAGAGTGATGAAGAAATAGGCTCCAACAGATGATCGGACTTTCATTTTTAAAATCGTTTATTTTTGTGATTTCGTAAAAATATTGTTTTTTTTTTGTTAAATAATCGTACAGTATATATTAAAGTGGAAAATAAAAAAAAGTTTCGTTCTTAAAAACATAGGAATTTTCGATTGACTGCGATTTTTCTGAATAACTAAACTTTGGCGCGATTCACGAAAAAAAAGCCCAATGTATGCGTAAGTTAGCGGTGAAGTATACCCGCATGTTAAGTGTTAATATCCCATAGACCGGCATCCTTTGTACATGGAGGATACTAGAAGTGGTCATGTCTTGATATTTTCTAGAATCATTTTGATCCCTAATGTCTCCAGTTTTGTAGTTATTGTATTGCACTTCGGCTGCCCGAAAGGATACAGATACACATTAATTAATGGCCATAATTAAACTGATAGTGCTCACAGTGCTCTGTATCGCGATCTATTTGCGAGAATGACGCCATGTTTTGTAGGAAGATTAAACAAGACGGGGGACGAATGATTCCGCGAAAAAAAAATTAGCTTAAAAAGTCACCGCTAGGGGAATATTTGGCTCTGTGTAATAGAAAATAGAGTGTTAACAAATTCAAATCAAAACGGAACTTGAAACGGAACGTGTAACGTGATATTTGAATAAAGACCTTCTTCTGCTCAGCGTACGTGAAATTGCAGATCACGAGACTTTATCGGTGTTTATGTTGATTTTACGCTTTTTTAAAAGTGTTGCCATATTTCACTTGAACTAAATCAGAAAATGTGCATAATAAAAGGTAATTTTATTCCTTATTAATTTGCATTTGTTAACACTCTATTTTCTATGATACAGCGCCAAATATACACCTAGCGGTGACTTTTGGAACTCATTTTTTTTTGTGGAATCCTTCGTCTTGTTTAATCTTCCTACAAAATGTGGCGTCATTCTTGCAAATAGATCGCTCTACAGAACACTGTGAGCACTGTCAGTTTAATTATGGCCACCCGGTATATCCCGAATTATGACGTAGCACAGAATAGTTTTAAAGCACATTCTGCCCGTTTGTAATTGTGCCACCTTTTCAGACATCCACAGATAGGCCAAGGGATCTCTCAACGATGGATAAACTGAACAAACGTCTAATAATGCTAAAAAAACTTACATGTTCTCGTTAGGATTTGGTTCAAGCAACCACTATACTTTTACTCTAATTTACACTTTTGCATAGTTCAAAGAATAGAATGATTCATATTCATAATTTCAAAAATTTTCAAAAATTCAAAACCAGTAAAATTCCTAGCGCTACAAAACCTAGAATGCTCCGTCTTCGCTTCCAGATCAATAATCCATGACTTGCCGAAGTCAGCGCAAAAATTATATTTTTGTGAACGCCTACGACATAACTTTGTAAAGAGAAACATATTTTCTGGGGATTACTTTGTTTATTGGAAGTTTTTGGGTCTGCATTTTTATATCGTAACTTTGTATTTTGAAAATAGAACTCAAAAGGGACAGCTTCGGGGATTTGCTGTTAAATTAAATTTCTGTCTGTTTATTCAATTGTTTTCAATGATGTAATTTTTTCAATTTGGATAAAAAATATTCTTATGAACTTATTGGTCGTTTAAAGCAATTTATGATTTTTAGACTATACAATCTAAACATTCTGAGTCTTTCAAGACACTGATTAACAAGGTGGAAAGAAATCTATATTTCTTTTTAAAATAATCTTATTAAATGGACCTTATGGGAGTTACATTCTTTTCGAATTTTAGACGTATTCAATCGGCTAACCCTTTGTCTTAAAACAACGTATGGGAAAGATATCGTATACTTTTTAAAATGATAAATCGTATCTGATGAAAATGAGAAGTCGTGAATGTTAGGGCGATCAAGTTTTTGTTTTTGAGTTATTGTTTGTTACAGATGCAATAGAAGAGTGGGTCTTTTTTTCTTAGGCGTCATTGCAATAGAGTATTATATTATAGGCAAAAAATAATTAACTGTTGGTGCTTAAAAAATCTAAAAATTGAATCTAATGACAAAAAGGAAAATGGATACTCATAACGGTGCCGATAAGTGCCCCCATGACACCTTAGAAACTGAAACAGATACCGATTGGGATGCATCTGAAGATAGCATTGTGGTTTGTCCTGTATAGGCGAAACCCAGAGTTTGTAATTGTGTCGGCGAAGATCCAAGTGGGCATTTCTTTTTTCTTTCTGGCGTCTCAATATATATATTATATATATATATATATATATATATATATATATATATATAGTTATCGTTATATTATGCTACGCATACATTAATTATTTACGTTTATATTATTAAGGACTCTATATAGATAAAGTCCTTAACTTTAAGGCATGAATATATATTCGATTCTGGCATTAATTGTTAATCCACATCCTCAAAATTAGACGGCCGAACGATGGCCGATTGGTTAGGGTGCTGGCCTTCGGAACCGGAGTTCGTGGGTTCGAATCCCACTGAGGCATGGATGTTCGTAGCCGTTCGGAATCGGCAAACTGTAGTCCCGGTCATTAGCCCTCGTGTTGTGGACCGTTCTTTCTGGCTGTCGGTCTGGGCGCCCGGTCGTCTGGACTGTTGTTTCGCTAATGTAGGACACAAAAGTCTAGACATTGTGGAGCCGGGGAAGACAAAACCTTTGTATCCACATAAGCAAAGTTCTTTGATGTAGACACACCGTTAAATCACGCCGTTTCAACCTATTCTCGAAGCGTCTATTTCACCTCACTCTCAAGTTCTCGGTTCTCCCAATTCTCTGTACTCTCCTTTGTTACCATTTTTTTATCTCTCGTTTAATGATCTCCTATTGTTGACAAATAGAACTTTTTGAATTATTTTATCTGCTGAGTGACTCGACATCCGATTTCAATACGGTACCCCCTTCTGCCCTTCCCACGTTTCCATCCCAATAAGTTAATTTTATCATCCGGTCACCGAAAGCATGGATATCCACAACTAAATGCACGCTCTTCCACTTCCACATAGGCGACATTTCTCCTCTCAGTCTGGGAGCCCATCTCAAACTGTCATTGCCTCAATAAAAATCTCGATTTCATATCAGGTTCTCCTAACATTTTTACAATGTCCGATTTAGATCTGAAAATTTTCCCTTAAGTAAATAAATTGAAATTTTATTTATTTTTGAAGAGATCTCAATAGCCTTAGTACACATAAAGCTTAGTTTCCCTAGTGTATTATACTAGTACAGTGGACGGTTAATATTATCGCGGTTAATATTATCAATCGCTTATTGTTATCGAAATCACTGGGTCCCGATTTTATCTAATCATTTGTATGTTAAAATTATTGCTTTACGGGATCGTTACATCGGTTAATAAGATCAGTTTTCGAACTTCATTTTAACTGGCAAAAGAATATTCACAATAGTCCCGTTTACATGTGCCAAAAGCAGCGTAAAATGCAGGGTAGATACCCGAATTGTATTCTTCTTTCAAGAATTATCCCTAGCTAGGGAAAAATTGAGGGGTAGAAAGAACCCACCTTTCTACCCGGGTAATAGCAGAGTTTACTCTCCTTTCCCATCATCCTTTGCGCTTACAGATGATTGCCGTCCCGTATGATTACGTGACTTCTAGCGACGATCCCGGCGAAATGGAGGGTAGAAAGAATTGACCATGTAAACGGGTTTCTCCGACCCTCCAAGCAAAATCATTTTACCCGGGTAAAAGGAAGGGTACATGACTGGCACATGTAAACGGGGCAGTAGGAACCCGTTCTTTTCGAATTTCGAAGAACTCTCCAGTTCCACCTTAGGAAATGGGGAACGGACAAAGGAGTGGTATATTACACGTTCATGGAATTTTTCAGAAATACGCCCACCCTGCTGGTGGTCAATGGTTAGTTAAGCAAAAGGCAACACATTCTTAGAAAGAGCGTCTTCCCCTTTTATGCCTTGCTCGCTTACATGCGGCTTGTCAATATGGAAGCCAGAAAACGAAATGATTTAACCCATTAACGCCCAGATATTTCTGATGACTATATATTAGTAAATATCTAACATAGAAGCTATTATAGACACCTGGAAGTAAAACAAAATAAGAAATTTAAACACCTTTAAATAGGACATCAAGTCGTCATGAGTGAGAAGGTGTCATTTTAAAACATAATAAGATGGCTTTAAAAAAGGGAAAACTTCGTGATAAGAGATTTATTTGCTATCCTATATGAGAAAAGTACTGAAAAGAGACGACTTATTACAGATATGGCTATACGCCACGATTTTGACCGGTATGCGTTCAGAATACCGGTCATAATACGTTCCTATTCTAAGCTTGAAAATCATAAAATGCCGATGGAAATGACAAAATTATAGATAAGATCCTATTTGAAAACTTGGGAGATTATTCCTAAAATTAATATCCATTTCCATTAACCCTCCGAGTGGAACACATCTAGAAAAAAAATTCTCCAAAATACTCTAATGTCAGTTTCCAAAGAGTTCTATGTTTTTTACCTTCATCGTTTGTCGACTAGAATGGAATATGGAAAACTCAATCTGGTTATTGCTCCTTTATTTCAGGTTATATATTGATATATAAATAGATATTATAGATTGTTAATTTTTAATACACATAAAGCTCGTCAAGTCTCGAATGTTATCCCATAAGAAATAGTGGATTCTGAAAGTACGAATAAAAATATTCTTTGAGAGACTTATTTATATTTTTTTACGAAAGTCATCCAAGATATATAATTGGTGCAATTAGAGATCCATCTGTTACCTCATACGAAATACTTCGAAGTAGAGATTTACAAAACCATGAAAAGCTATCAGCGTCTTTGTGTCTCAGGGGGTAGGGTTGCATCCCTCAAGAAATGTCAGTGAAAGAGGGGTGCAGTTCCCAAACAATAGACCTGACCCTCGTACCTCAGAATTCCATGGGAGCACTGGCAAAAATGTACATTACATCCTTTTTCGGAGCGTTTTTGGAGGTCGAAATTTGTACGTTTTGAAGTCATTGTCGGTTTGTCGGAATTGTACATGCGAACCGTTTAGAGGGTTAAAAAGGGATAATCGATTCAAGAAAACAAAAACTCTGTTCTCAAATGTGGACACTGGGCGTTAATGGGTTAACGTTAAAACAAAAGATCGTTAATTTTAAATCGTTATGACAGGTTGATTATGATGACGAACCATTTATCAATGAGCTTCTTAGAAAAAAATTATAGACAGTTAACAATTGATCAAATTTTTTAATTATGTATACAATTCTAATGTTTTAAAGGATAACATAACTATAAGGTGTGTTTTTCATTTTGTTTTGAAACTTAGTACGTATAAATTAAAGGGGGGTGTAAATGTATCTCATTTTGCATATCGTTTATTATTATCAATCGTTTATTGTTATCGAAATCACGGCGTCCCAAACGGATCACATTAAGCGGAGTCTACTGTATCACGCTTATGAATCAATTAAAAAAAGTCGAATTCCCGTACAATTTACTTTATTCTTTATAGCCGGGTCTTCGAAGCCTGACTTTCAATATTTTTTAAGTTGGAACGTTTTTGAAGTTTCCTCGCAATTCTTTTATGAAAATGTCTATTTATATAAAAAAGAGTTTCCAAGTTTCATGGCAACAACACGAAAAACTATTCTTCATTTCCTTAAAGAAAAGTTCCAAAATAGAACTTTTGACACTTAAAGAATTCTTTTATCGTTTAAGAGAATTTTCATCTCGAAATCGGTTGTTAGTGAGGCGGTCGCTAAGAATTTTTAAATGCTTCCTTTTCTTAACATTTATGCTTTTAATATGTTGGCTTTAAGATACGCGAAAAAAATGTTTTTTCTTTTTTTTTCCCGTTAGAAGAATTTGTTAGAGAGAGCTAATCCTACTTGGAAACCCCTTCTACGAAACGCTGTAATCCCCATTGTAATAATAGCTTGAGTTACCTGTCCGTCCGTCCTCAAATTTATGAAACGATTGAACCGGGAATGGATAGAGGCATCCATATTGGATTTGTGATGAGTTAGGGTTAGCAAAATTCAAAACGAGTAAAGTTTATCTTTCCTAAACTATCCATCCGATTCTAAAAAAATTGGTATAAATATGCTTTATATAATAGCGAAAAATGCTGTCGTCTTTACATCGTTCGAAATTCACCCTTTTCCCCCTTTTCGAGCGTTTAATGCCATTATTTCAAGCCCTATTTTCCCCGGTTAAGAGCAGGCGATTAAATTTATGAATTTATCGCATAATAAACTGGTAAAAATAACATTTTCCCTAGCACTATGACGTCAGTCTTCTAACCATCTGATTTAATCATTTCTAATTTTAAATTCTTTAAATATCGTCTGCATTATTTTCATACGTTTTATCACTGAACTCAGATATGACGTCAATAATTTTCTTTTATATTTGGCTTAAATAATAGATCAGGTACATATGCGATAATTTTAAATTGAATCATCGATTATTTTTTGTTGCTGTGGAAATTTTATCACCGGTATTAGCAACAAATTGTTTTCATAAAAGTCTAGGAGTCTATTTCACGAGGTAATAAATATCTATCGTTTAAGTTGTATATCTTTGAAAATTAAGAAATTTGTTCGTTTGTGTGTTTGTTTTTTATACATAACCACACGGTTTGCAATCGATTCACTAAATTTTGGATATCATTCCTATATATCGCCAAACAATCACTGTCAATATTAAAACCTTTGCTGTCTATCTTATCACGTAATATGTCAAGATATATTTAAGTTGGCAACTTACATGCAGTCAGTAAAATAACAAATTATTGAGCGCGTACCAGATAATTCTCAGCCCCCCCCAAAAAAAACCCATTTTTTACCTGCTTTATAGAGTACTTTACAATTCTGGAAAATTAAAAATTTTACTGATCCCGTCATATGACTTGCTAGATGCTAGCCGCAAATATTTTCCCATTTCAAAGCAATCTCCCATTTTGATGATTACGCGTGTACTTCTGTAATTTAAATATATATATTCCCCTAAGGTATTTTGTACATACTCATAACCGAGGTTAAAACGTCATCAGTCGTAGCATCTATTTTTGCATCTTTCCTTCAGAGCGCAAATTCACATTCTACGTAAGATATATTAATGCGGCCGGTAAGAACTCGAAAGCGATTGGCCATAAAGCATTGCAATTCTGTATTTGAGACTGTTAGGAAAATTGTCACCTTCATTTATTACAATCTACACTCTCTTTAACACAAAATTTCAATATAATGTGCGTTAAAGTACCCGGTGTACATCAATGAAAACAAAGATATTGTAACGTATTAGCTAGGGATCACCTAGACCCTAGTGCGGAGGTGATTAGTGACACCACTCAGACAATCCGTACTGTTGTAAAGTGCTTACAACACTAGCACCAGTGTTCGTTTACAAAGAGGAAACACAGTAAAAATGATACCTTATATTTAGATTGAGACATTTATTCTGTACACTATTTACAAATTGATATACTTGATCACCCTATAACACAACCAGCAATTAATTAGGTTTTATATTCATCATTACACAATAATTATTATAATTCTCTTTCGTTATACGTTATTCCTTAATCGAAATATTGAATTACTAACTGAGACCTAAGTAACCGTCATAAATATTATTTCTATTTACCTCTGGATATTACAGGCTCGGGCTTTCATCAGGATGTAAAGGGCTTGAAAGGGCGTCGGTACTGGCGTAGCGGTCGTTATTTTGCTGTACGTCTATGCTCCCATGCAGGTTTCGGGACTCGATGGCTGGTCCGGGCTCTCTGTATGTCCAGCCACTCTTCAATCCCGACTTCGACTCATTTTTCTTCACTCTCTTTCTCAACTCATCACCTCGGTTTTAACGCCCCTTTTTCTTCTTTGCCAATCGCCTGTTCGTGAAATTTTTCCACATCTGCACCCCCTTCGGGAGTGCAGGTGGGCTCGTTAAAATAACCCCTTTTGGGAAAGCTGGAATTATTTTTAGCCCCTGCCCCCATAACTCAAGGTTGCATCTCTGTGCGAGCTTGACCGTTACGCTTGTGCTATTCCGTGATCTATAACTTTTCCGCAGGGGTCTCTCAAACTCGAAGTCAACAATTGCATCTAAATTCTTCTTGGAAATTTCGCCCACATCTGTGTATGTACGTGCTGATCATCGTGGGAAAGTATCTCGGTACAAGTACAATAAAATTAAGTTTATTGAGAGAATCTTGGATAAATGGGTATATACACAAGTTAAATTCAAACGTCCTCCGAAAGGATATCCTCTGATGTCGATAACCCGTGTATACTGTTTTCGCTGCTTATCGAGTCCGCAATAAGGAAATAAGTCGTGTAGATGCTTCTCGAACGAGGTGAAGCCAATAGCTGACTAGGCAACTTGGCCGAAAAGGAAGAGAAACCTTCTCTCCGCAGACTCTAATAGTCTATAATCAAAACTTTGCTCACAGACCAAGTCCGCAAAAAAGAAAATAAAGTCGCCCCGCTACTCACCAAGGTTTACCTCTCTCTAGAGGGGTGGACACGTCACTCTGCAAGCGGCGCCCTATCCGAAAAAAACCAAGAAGCCCCGAGAGAAGAGTAGTAGTTTGATTTAGATCAATCAGGGTGAGTATCGGGATTTGCTCGTTCAGTTAGGATAACATAATTAAAATAAAAATTACATCAAAAGAAATAAAAATTTGGCCCTAGCAATATAATAGTAAAGTGGTAAAGTAAAAAGTTATTAGTAGAGAGTAGGAAGTTTAAAAAGGATAGTTTTTATGCATATGCAAGCATCAATTTTATAAATTAAAAATTTTTTGGGTTTTTTTATATTTTTTTTTCAATTTTTTAATGTATATATAAAAATATATACAAATTAATTAAAAAATAAAAGGAGGAAGTTTAACATGATAGTAGAAAGGAAGAATGAAGTGGAGAGATGATAGAATGCTAAATTGAAGAGGTTTAGCAAGCGTCATTGTGGCGCCATCTAATATCAGCGCGAGGAACTAAAGAAGTAAGAATTTAAAGTAGTTGGAAAATTTGGAATAGAAAAAATGATTTTAAGGAAGCATGGCAGCTCTAGTACAGTAGTCCGTACAGTATGACCTAACTCCTTTTCCGGAGCCCTCATAGGCTGGGGGGGGGTTAGGAGGGCTATCGATATGCCTAGATATTCATTTTTATCTGCCAGCCATAAGGGGCGTGATCGCTATTATGTTATAGTGTCACAACTCCAGACTTTACGGCTCCACTCCATTGTTACCAAGGTCCCACCTGCCAGAGAATAAAAGCAGGGCATCAGCTGCTTTCCTCGCCGGTAACATGTCGGCCATTGTACTTCGAGGCATGCGTCTGGAACTCCGCAATATCAACGTATTCATATGCAGCTGAATTAAGGCGTTTTAAGCAATTCCAACAAATCCTTTAAAGTCCGACTTGTGGAAAGTATGCCTCGGAGGGTTCATGCTGTCATTGCCTCTCGTGGAGGCTCTACCAACTATTGATTTTTGAATAAAGCTAGTTTTTCTATTCTATCACAGGTGTCCAAATACTTACTGGTAGACAGTGTATAACAGTGTTTCCCAACCTACGTGGTCGTACATTCTACTAAATTGTACCACTTTGTAAAAACAATTATAGTGATTGGGAGTTATTTACATTTTATAGGGAGGCCACGTATTACCATAACATAATGAGACAAATGGAGCCTAAACGCAGTGCTTGACTATAAACTCACTGTAATATAGTTTCATATTTATGAAATATACGAAGAAAAAGCTCTTTCTTCAAATATAGTACTAGTGAATGGTAATAATAATTTCCCAGGAATGTTGTTCTTATTCTTCATCAATGCTCAACCAAAAACTAATTGTGATATTTAATGATTTAATTATTTTTGTTTTTATTTTTCCCGTATCACAGGTTGGGAAACTCTGTTCTATAAGGTGCGAACATTTTTAACGAACTCGAGATATTTTTTGCTTCCGTCCGTAAAGTTTTTGGATGATGATGAATACAGTGTTATGTTTTGACAGCCGTTTTAAAATCCCACTTACCTCTCTGGAAATTTCTCAATAGTTAGAAAACATTTTTGAAGGTTAACTGATCTCCCCCATCGATCACGAGTGGCATCTCTTAAAAGAAAGATTAATGACCCCTGTCTACTATAATTTAGCCACCAACGGTTCATCTAATGTTATTTTCTCACTTCCGTAACATATTTGGCGAACACTAATTGATTTTTAAGTTGTAAACGAGTCTTTATTTGATGAAAATACGTAGCTATAGACATGCAGTGGTCACTTTTTCTTTCCAAGCCCTGCGTTCTTCAAAAATTATAACCAAGTATATATATATGAATATATGTAATAAATCAAAAATATTACACCTAAAATATCTGTCTAAAATTTTCCTTTTACCCTTTCTCATTCTCTCATATCTCATTTCCCAGCAGTATAATGTTAGATTTAAGGTATCTGTCTACATTCGGAGAACTTTTTCTCTATACGTAGAAACTAGTTCACGTGTTTACGTTTTTAGATTTATTTTTTATATTATAATAGAGAATATCACTTAAAAAATTTATTCCTGTGAAGTTTTTAGAAAATTTCTAATAAATGAAGAAAATTGAGTAAAAAAATGGGGTTTTTTTCAAAAGGTCTCATTTTTTAATAAATTAAATTATTTCAATATTTTTGGACGCAACACATTTCTTATACACTGGACTAGTGAATCACCTCAAATTTCTGCTTTTTACGTTGGTTTCTATCAAGTCTGAACGTACATAATACGTGATATTTATTGTTGCAAACATTAACAACTAAAATTTTATGTTTCAACTGTATGTAGTCGTGATGACTAAAACTATATAGACAGTTGAAAACTTCAATTGGGCCTCAAAAAGTCTTTTAAATGGGTCGGGGCATGCCTGTTCTATACGGATGCGTGCTTTTAAAATAGAACGAAAGAGATGGAATTTTTCATTCGAATCAACGCATTAAGAATAAAAATGACGGATTTAAAACGAGGTCCGTATAGAAATGTGAAAATAAGAGAGACATGAAAGGTTTTGGGGTATGATATACGCTTAATCGCAAAGCTGTCCAATCCCCCTTTTTAACGTTCGTACTAATAAAGCAATTTCTACACGACTCCCTCTGCATCCGCCCATAATTCAGCTGCAGAATTATTTATACTTCTTCTTAAGAAGACTTCTCTTGCCGTTTCATATTTTTGACCGGAATAATATGAGCGCCGAGTCCCCAATTTATGGTCGAAAATGCGGACCCCAGAACGTAATAAAGTTCTTTTCTTGAAAACTTTTGAAAAAAAACCTTTAATTTATGATTTGAAATTACAGATATAAATTCAGAGTCTGCGATAACTTAGTTACGAAAGTTTCGAATGCTCTCGTTTTTTTTTTTGTCTTGTTACTTTTTAATTAGAGACGTCGCTGATAATTATTTATTGAATAAAAGTTCACAGAAATGGAAAAAAAAATAAAGTATTTTCTGGATTTGTGATTTTTAAAAATTTTTACTAACTAATATTTCATTTTAAGTTTTTTGAAGGAATTGATATTTTATTTTGATGCCTGAGACATGGGATTAATTAAAAATATTTAGTGATTATAAAAAAATGTCTTGATTCAATTATTATGTACATAGTTTTTTCTAAGCCATTATTTCGTGGCTTCTCTTTTTAGATACCTCTATAATATACGAGGCGCATCCAGAAAGTGAGGTTCCCGATGTTTTTCCCTTTAAAGTGAACGTAATTAGCCGTGTTAACTGCGCGTGTGTTACAGATCTATGACGTATTAATCCTATGCCAGCTGGACAAGTCCCGATTTGTGCCAGTAGAGGGGTAGCTGTAGCCCGAAATGGAAGCTCTTCTCCAGCTACCTGCAAGGTTCGGTGGGTGATCTTGAATGCACAAAGTATTAATAAGGTTAATTACAAAACCTTATAGAGTAATAAACATGAATCAACGTTTCTCTCTGAGAGAAGCGAAGAGTCTTGTGTTGGTGGCGGAGGAGAGGCTCTCGCTTGACTCGTAGAAGTTTCAGACTCACTCGGAGACTCTTCTGCTGGAGGCGATGACGGTAGAACCCGGGTTTTTTTTTTATCTTGGAGAGAAACAGGTTGATGGGTAGTTGTTGTTCCTTTTCCTTCAAAATGCCCTTGTACGAGGACATAATCCTGTTGTGGTATAGCCACATTCTATGTAAAAGGGAATGCCAGGAATTGCCGGCCTCCTGACCCCTTATTTTATGGAATGGGGCTTGTCCATGTCCGAGTCACCTTGAATTTTTCCCGCGCTGACCATCCGTGGGTTGCCGTTTTGCTCTCCCCATCTTTCATCTTTTGTCCAGCTTGAGCGCTGCTTGGCGCCCTAAGTTTCCTTGGCTGTTGTTCCTATTCAAGCTACGTTTGGCGATCGTCTTGGGTTCCCGCTGGCGGGATTTTTCCACTGACCTCGCCATTCGCGGGGTTGAATGGACATCATTCTGGCCGAAATTGGGGGAGAGTTCACCCGCATCATTTTAAGAAGAAAAAATATTTCTTTTGAGCCATTTTGCTCCTTTTTCTTTGATTTTGTGTGTCATGTCGAGGGACGAGTATTTTTTGACAAGGTCAGCAAGAAATAGTTAATAATAAAAGACTCCTTTCAACTATCAATTGGACTATTTTTTATTTTTTTTTCGTGAATTTGAATTTTACTGTGTTAAAAGATTATGGAGCATTCTATATGAGGATAGTGAGTCGTGTCTGCCGCCATACTGTTCCACCAAAGAACCGGTCAAAGGTTATTGCGAACTATAAAAAAAGGAATATCCAACACTATTATTCTACAATGAATTATTCTACAATACTATAATTCAACATTGACAAAATGTTCTTTGTTAAGCAAGTGATCAATAATGAGTGTGCTACTCAAGCGATTCTTAGTGTTCTTTTGAATTGCAAGCATGCTGATGTCAAACTTGGATACACATTAACATCCTTCAAAGTGTTTTGTCAAACATTAAATTCAACACCTGTCAACGCGATAGCTGAACTGGACAGTTCGAACCATATCGTCGTCCAATGCCGTAGGCAGGGGGAGGGATTTGGGGGAAGGGTCCCCCTCGAAATTTTGAAAGACTATTTTGTAGAGGACAATATCCCACGACTGTGTGTGTATGTGCTATCTGCCTAGTTATTTATGAACATGGACAGTTATATTCTTAGAAAAAACCGCCGAGACTATAAAAGTCTTGCTGGGCCGCTGGCCGGAAATACAGCACTGTATTCCGGAAATACAGTGCTTTCCCTTTCATTAATTGAAGTACCATTGAAGTACCATTGTACCATTGAAGTACCATTGCACCAAGGGGACAGACAAAAGATGTCTTTCTCCCTTGGCCCCCCTCAGAAAATAATTTCTGGCTACGGCCCTGTCGTCGTCAAAGACTTATGCCAATTCTTGCCATGTTGCACAATTGTTGCAGGTTCTCCAGGGTAAGGCCACGTTTTTTCAGTTTGTTCTTCGCCTTCCTCTTCATTTTCTTCCTCACATGCAGACTTTGTCATCTCAGGATGCCATGGAATGTACTGAGTTAACTCATCGCTTTGTTTGACCTGCAGGGATCCTTCTCTCTCGCGCATCAACATGAAACAACGCTCCTTTCCGCAATGTGGCTGCCGACAGGGTTGTATTTTTTTCATTTTTATATTTTGATGAATATTTTAGAAAAACCCGCGAAGCGGCGAGGGAATACTGTAACCTTATTATTAAAAAAAATCTTTTTTTAATATCATTTTTGATAATTTGTCTATAAAAATCTTTAAAATACTCGAAGACAAAACTAAAAGTGTAACAGACTATTCTAGTGAAATACCGTTCGAAGGACGACTGTGTCATGTGACGGGAGTCGGTTGGGAAAGATGGGGGTGGGGTGACAGACGTTGTGTTTTTCTTTTATTAATTATGCTTTAAATGCTTTTCTTGATGTGTTTTTGTTAACAAAAGTGTGGTAAAGCTAGAAGAAATAGCTTATAATGTTGCCACCACATGATTTCTTTGTACAACTCTTAAATTATACACATTTTTATACACATTTTTGTAAAGATATTAAGCAGATTTTTACATTCTAAAATCATACATATTTTTAAAATTAAAACTGTATAATGTGTCTTTGGAAATGATATTCATTGAAGCGTTGAGCTGAAACATGTCCGAATGGTATAGCGATGCTCTTCGGTACCGGAGTTCGAATCCCGCTGATGGCATGGAGGTTTGCAGCCGTTTAGAATCGACTTTAAACAGTAGCTCGTGCAGCAAAACAGTAGATCATAGGGCTCCAAACCAAACCTTCTTTACTAGTACTCCTTTGCCTTCTGTCCTGGTACCGGAGTTCACGGGTTCGAATCCCGCTGATGGCATGGATATTCGGAATCTACTTTAAAGAGTAGGTCCTGGACTCGTGCGGCAAAACAGTAGACCATAGTGCTCCAAACCCATCCTTCTTTACTAGAACTCCTTTGCTTTCTGTCCTGGTACCGGAGTTTGCAGGTTCGAATTCCGCTGATGTCATAGATGTTCGGAATCTACTTTAAACATTAGGTCCTGTTCTCGTGTAGCAGAACAGTATCATCCAAACCAAGCCAGATCTTCTTTACTAGTACTCCTTTGCTAGTATTGGTATTTTATACAGAAAAAGCACAAATGCATTGCGTGAATTCTGTTTAGTGTATCAAACAGTTATTTTATTCGGCATCGATAAGTAATCGAGTTGTCATTTTCATTTTACGACATATTAAAGTATAAAAAGTGAATTTGACTGCGTCCCAAGTACCTTCCATAAAACTATCTTTCGAACGGAAGAATATACTTTATCGACAGAAAAACCTAATTCGAATGCAGTAGCTTTCCACGAATGTTGTGTTACTTCAGGAAAAAAAGAAGCCGAATATTTACGATTTGTTTGCGGACCAAATCTTGAGTGAATCTCTGCGATGCATTTTTCTCGTTCGATTTTACGACGTTGTTCCATAAAAGGGAGGTTTACTCAGTCGGTAATTCAAAGTTGGCGACACTTTGATGGCAAAGAAAAAAGTCAGCAAAACGCTAAAGTGGTCTTGCTTTAGAAAAAGGATCCAAAGAAAACATTTGTCCCGTTTAGCTAATATACGCGTCTTTCGGAAGGTGACAATTTTTCTGTATTCAATATTCGATATTTGAAAGAGACTTGACTGTGAAATTCTATTTCCAGGGGAAGCAAGTGCTTCGGACGAGATGAAAAATTCTACCGGATACACTAATTCAGCTATTACCGATCGCATAATGTTCAGAAAAACGGTCATATAGGTTTCTATTTAAGAAAATTATATAAAACTATGTGAGAGTTTTTGATTTGGTTTGTATCGCTAAAGTCTACTCTTTTGAAGCACGACACCGGGGCCTATATCTTAAAGTCGATTCCGAGCGGCTAAGAACATCCATGCCAACAGCGGGATTCGAATTGGTACTGGAGGACATTCACTCGGCCATTGCTTGTCTCTCTCTATCTCTCTCTCTATCTCTCTCTGTATCTCTATCTCTCTCTGTATCTCTATCTCTCTCTCTCTATCTCTCTCTCTCTATCTCTCTCACTCAAAATCTCTCACTCCATCTCTCTTATTCTATCTCTCTCACTCTATCTCTCTCACTCTATCTCCCTCACTCTATCTCCCTCACTCTATCTCCCTCACTCTATCTCCCTCACTCTATCTCTCTCACTCTATCTCTCTCTGTTAGAAAGAGATTCTAACTCTCTCTCTATCTCTCTGTCTCCCTTTCTCTCTCTCTGTCTCTGTCTCTCTCTATATATATCTATCTATATCTATATCTATCATCTATATCTATCTATGTCTATATATCTATCTACATCTATTATAGCTGTCTATATATATATATATCACACTAGTACAATTTCTACATATCGGTATTGTACAGTTAGAACAAATATCTACAGTTTTGTTTCTTCAATTAGAAGCTTAGTAATGAACGATTTTTCGTATATGCTCAGATTCTTTCTGTTTTCATAGATTTTTATGGGTATAGAATTAGGAAAATTTCAATTTCGTTCGTAAGGCTTAGTGAAAATGGGACAAAAATAGTTTTTGGGTCCAAATGCCCCATCCCGAGGTCCTAGCTTTAAAAGAACCTGTAGGGAAATTTACATTGGTATTCATTTGACAATAAAAACTTGAAATTTTTAAACAAAAAGCCTGTAAAGATATCACGAACGGGGAGAAAACAAATCTCTGTACTCTCGCTTTCGAATAATCTATTCCTCTTTCGAACTTTCTCTTACGAATCTGTCTGTTTACTTGTGCTGAGTTCCAATAATGTCGCGTCTCGAGAATTTTTCGTGGAATGTCTCACTTTTCCGCTTCGAAGGACGGAGTTAAAGGCTTGGAGATCAGGGTGGAAAACAGACACGTCGAAAAATTTCCTCGTTTGTCTCATTTTGGATTTTGTAAAAAAGCCGTCGTATTTGTATTTTGGAAGATTGACGCCTTGCAGCGAGAAGTTGGGAGAAAATTGAAGAGTGAAAGAAATTCTCCTTTGTTTAAACGCAGTTAAGGAAATGAAATCGTTTACTTTTATCGGACAAAAACACGTGGTCTCTTTCAGATGAGTGCATTGAAGCCTTTTTTATGAGAGGAAGCTTTGTGGGGCTCATGTAGTCAATAACACACTTTCTTGTTTCTCCTAAACTATGATTCGCTAAAAGTTCTGAATCGAATGCAACGAGAAATTTTATCGTTTATCCATTTTCGAGGAAAACAAAGGAAACCCAACACTTTACTATTAGGAGTACTTAAGATAAAAAAAATCTAATACCATTCAAGCCGAATCTTCGTGGGTTTAAATTTAACTGCTGGCATGGATGTTCGCAGCCATTCGAAATGGACTTTAAGCAGGAGGTCTCTGTCTCATTAGCTCTTGTGTAGCAAAAAAGTAGACCGTAGTGTCCCAACCATTCAGCTAACCGCAAAGAGCATGCCCATCTGGTTATTTCGGAGTATTGTTGAATCCTTAAATTCAAAATCTATATGTATTTAAAATGCAATTGTAAATCTCGTGGTGTTTGTGAAGTCAAAATATGTGAGCCGAATGATGGCCGATTGGTTATGGTGCTGGCCTTCGGCATCGGAGTTCGTGGGTTCGGATCCCACAGTGGCATGGATGTTCGTAGCCGTTCGGAATCGGTTTTAAGCAGTAGGTTCTAGTCTCGGTCTCATTAGCCCTCGTGTTGCAAAATGTAGACCATAGCACTCCAAATCAAATCAAATCAAATCAAAATATATGAAAGAGTCTGAAATTCCTCGACTGATCAGTAGAATGTATAGAGAAAACATTGGAAAAAACGGATGATAAGAAAACGAGTAAGAGCATTTAAAGATTGATGCCACAAATATCCATTAGTGGTAAAATGAGCGTTCATTCATTACTTAAAATTATGAAACGCCGTTAGGAACGTGTAAGAAAACAGACACTTTAACGATTTATGTTTATCATATGAGTTTTTTAAAGTCAAGGTGCATATTTTATAGAATTGTGACAACACTTAAATTGTGGCACATTTGTGCTATGTTGACTTGGGAAAGAAGTTACAAAATCAAACGTTTAGCCAGGCGGTAGATATCTACGAGGAGGGCATTATAAAGCTGTTTCCACGATATAACGAGCGCCTTTATAATGGGGAAGATTATGTGGGAAAGTGGGTTAGAGTGCATGATTTCATGTAAAAGAAAAGCTCTTTTTAAAAAGTACTGTGGGAATTTTTAATTTCAAAATGGTAAGTAATTAAAAATAAACACTCCTGGTGCATAAGTGTGTGTATATGTGTGTGTGTATATATATGTATGTGTATATATATATATGTCTATATGTGTTTGTTTATATATGTATATGTGTGTATATATATGTGTATATGTATGTGTATATGTATATGTGTCTATATGTATCTATATGTATATATATATATATATATATATATATATATGTAGGTATTCGTATATACGTATATATGCATGCATATATACGTATATATGTATGCATATATATGTATATAAATGTGCGTATATATATGTATGCTTATATATGTATATATGTGTATATGTATGTGTATGTATGCATATGTATGTGTATGTATGCGCGTATGTATATATGTGTATGTGTATAAATGTATGTGCATATGTATTGTGTATAAATTGTATATATGTGTATGTGTATAAATGTATGTGCATATGTATGTATATATGCGTATATGTATGTGTATATGCAAATATGTATGTGTATATATGCATATGTATGTGTATATATGTAAATGCATGTGTATATGTGTATATATGTAAATGCATGTGTATATGTGTATATATGTAAATATATGTGTATATGTGTATATATGTAAATTTATGTGTATATGTGTATATTGTATATGTACTATGTATATACTATATATATATATATATATATATATATATATATATATATATATACCTTAAAAAATAACCTAAAGGTTAACTCTTTTCATACAACACATAATTTATACAAAACGGAAAGACAAGTGTTTCAGTTCATGTATAATTGTAAAATTATCCCTGTTTCTATAAATGTATGAAAACATCTAGAACGATGATGGAAGATAATTATGTTGTTTTAAGGTTCAGCAGTCTCATAACTCCTTTCTATAAAATGAATTTTTACTGGATTTTTTTTTCATGAAACATTTGTGCAATTAGAAGGAAACTAGGATTGATAATTTTAAATTTATTATCTGAAATATATCAATTTATTCTGTAGATAACAGAAGTAAACTATATATACACAGAAAATGAGCTATAAATATAAAAAATTGTTTTTGAGAAACTATAAAATGTAAAATATTTGTTTGAAGGAAAGATAGTCTTACAAAATTTTCTTAAAGGGAAATGTCACTTTGATAAGCACTGTAGACATCTCTTAATTCCAACGTAAAATACTTTTATATTTCGTTCACTCAATTTCGAATCTGGAATACTAAAAGACAGAAAACATCGATTAAGAGCTGAAAAAAAGAGTAAAGAACAAAATTTTATAAAAAAAGGGATTGAACCGTCGACGGCATATTCTTTGGCAGACAGTGTGTTTGTAATGGCTCAGAAAATCTTTTGCAAATTGTTTCCATCATGAATTTCAATAACACACAAATCCGCATTAGATCGGAGATCATCGAAGCGTTTACACAACACACGATTTCCATTTCTTTCTCTGAAGTTTTATTCCTGATCTTGGAATAAATTCGGAATAGAAAGATTTGCCCCTAAGTCGACTTCTTGATGGTTCGTCAGTTCCAAAGAAAAAATAAACTGACTTTTAATTATTATTTTTATTTTCTTCTTGATATCAATATTTTGTTGTTGGGAGGATCCTGTAGAGAAATGATTTAAATAATTTTTGTACCGGTACCCGATGATCTCGTTCTTTTGTCTGTTTTTTATCGAGGGAAATATACTACACTTAAGAGCCAAAATATTATGACCACCTTCCAATAATTAGTTGGCCCACCTTTGGCGTGCAACACAGCTTCAACCCGCCTTGGCATGGATGCCACAAGTCCTTGGTAGATGGCCGGAGACAGATTGTAACAAATGTTGAGGCAACGGTTACGCAAATCCGAGATATTGCGAATGGGTGCTCTTTGAATTCTGAGCTGCCGTCCCATGGCATCTCAAATGTGTTCTATCGGATTGAGATCCGGAGAGTTAGGACATTAACTGGAATTCGGCCTCATGTTCCTATAACCACTCCAACACAATTTTAGCCTTGTGGCACGGGGTTTTGTAATGTTGGAACATTCTATTTCCAGATGGAAAAACAGAGGCCCTGTTAGGGTGCAGCTGGTCCGCAATGATGTTCAGATACCCACGTCGTCTACTGCTGGTTTCACCGTCATTCGTCCACTTTGCATAAGTACTAGCAACTGTAGATCGCGAATAACCCATGAGTCGTGCAGTTTTGGAAATACTTGTTCGGAGACCTCGAGCCATTACAATCTGCCCTCTATCCAAATCGCTTAGATCCGCAGCCTTTCCCATTACCCCCAGAAGTCAGTGAAAGAATGATTTTCCAGACATCGCACTGGACATCGCACTGGAGCTCGTTTTCTGACCTTCCTGGGCCAAGCCCTCTAAGCCAGAAGTTCTAGTTGCATGGATGGTAATGAAATATCAGACATTAAGTTACGAAAATGAGGACTAAAAATGCTAAATTTAAATTCAGTGATTCTATAAGTTAACAAGTTAGTAGAACAGTTAGGAAGGATACACGAGTTCGGTGAGTGGGACAATTAGAATTATGATATAAGTAAATTAGTTAAACACTTAAAGGTTGGAATATTTTCTTTTATTTTTATTTTATTTTATTTTATTATTTTTTTCCAACAAAAATCAAATTGGGGAAAGCAATGAAGATTGAGTGCAGATTCAGAGTTCATTCAGTGACAGTATATCAGACTCGGATTGAGAAGTTCAAGGGGAGAAATTTCATTGGTTCCTGAGAACCAATGGAATTCATTCTGGAAAGCGACGATAACTGAGTTACTGAGTACAGTTTCAAGACAGCTCCGAGGCTCGGATCCAGCTTGCTCCGGGGAGAAATTTCATTGGTTGCTGAGAGCCAATAGAATTTCTGCTTAGTTGGGCTAAGTTCTACTTGGGAGCAGAGGCTGCGAACTAAGTCCAAGCTTTTCGAATGGAAAGAATGATTTTCCAGACTCTCCAGCAGCAGTTAAGTACCACTTCTACCTGATCACGTGCCTTCCACGTCATCCAGGCGAGTTCATTGCAAAATGTAGGGGTGGTCATAAGGTTTTGGCTCTTGAGTGTATTTCTTATCACCGTGTTGTCCATTTCATTCTACTCCTGAGTCGGCCGAAAAACAGACATAATGAGCAGAACGCAATGACGTAGTTCGAATCTGACTTCTGGCATGCACGTTCGTAGTCGTTCGGCTTAAAGCAGTAGGTCCCGTTGTCACCAGACAGGGATGTTACTAAATTCCTTGTGGCTTGCGAATTCCCGTAAATTCCTAAAATTATGTCTAAAATTTTATGAAAATCCAAGCAACAGTTTTGCACAAGAATCTGGTATTTACTCCTTACTAAGACATTTTTCTAGAAGTTGATTGATTGACTAGGATGACACTGATATTTTTTAACACATCTGTTAAAGTTAAATACAAAAATAAAAATATTATTGAACATTTCAAACGCGTGCTCAATTGCAAGTATTTAAAGGGGAAACATGACCTTTAAGCAACTATAAGGTGAAAAATTAGTGAACTTTTCATTTATCATACATTTTTTAATCAAGTTAAATATATGGCGTTTTTAGTATTTTTATTTAATTAGTTTTTGCCGAATTTTCTTCCTATCTACTAAATTAAGACTAGATTTAACCCTCTAAGCGGTTCGCACGTACAATTCCGCCAAACCGATGATGTCTTCAAAACCATTCTCACGTGCAATTTTCAATCTCCAAAAACGTTCCAAAAATGGATGTAATATACATTTCTGCAGTGCTTTCCACTCTGGAGTTTTGAGTATATATAGTATATATATATATATATAAGACGCTATATATGTATATATATATATGTATATATCTCTATGTAATATATTATTCGTATATATATATAATGTATATATATATTGCATATATAATATATATATATATTCGTATATATATATATGTATATATATATATATTAAAGAATATTTTTATTTGTATATATATATAGAATATATTATTTATATATTTATATATGATATATATATATATATATATGTGTATATATATAAAAATTAACAATCTATATATGTATATTTATATATATATATATATATATATATATATATATATATGATATTATATTATATCTAGTATATATATATATATATATATATATGTATATATATATGGTATATATAATGAAACTATAGCATATATATATATGGAGATATATTTTTCCTCGTGGGTATATATATATAGGACCGATAATTGGATATTAAAATTTGGATATATATATATATATATATATATATATATATATATATATATATATATATAAACTTTAATATCACTTTCCAAAAACATACGTTTTTTTTATTTCAGTAATAAAATGTACGTAAACTTTCATTCCTCTTCCCCTTGATTTCGCATTATCCAATGGGGTATGCCTATTTTCACGGGAGCTCATTGGACTCACAGAACGGCTTAACAGTGAATCCCGTAACATGAAATTTATGGGTCCTATCAGGCCTGGGCAACAGTCAAGTCGCACGTGATTTGTTTCTGTTCTCATTCACGCAGATCGCCTCTACACGTTTTCTACAAGATTTTAGATTTAGCAGCTATCGATGCTTGGATTCTGTATAAAGAGAAGACTCAAGTAAATATTTCATGAAAAGTTTTTATTTTCCAATTGGCTGAAGAGCTAAGAAGTAAATATAGAGAAGGAGTCGAGAACACTTCCATTCCGATGACAGAAATTCGTGCTACTGACGCTCGGAAGAATGGTCAAGTTCAACCATCCTGCAAAAGAAACAGATGTAGAAACCATTGTGCTCAATGGAATAGAAATATTTGCGGAAAATGGGTTTCAAAAACAGATTTTATACGTAAAAAATGTATTCCATGAATTTTTGGATAATAAACATTTCATTTAAATTAATTTGGAACTATTTTCTTTGCAAAATACTTCCGTTTTCTTGTATGAGTCAAATGGGCTCAATTCAGCAAAAAATAGGTATAGGATCAACATCCTGAAATCTAATGTTAAGACACTTTAATATGAAGCGAACAATGAGAGCTCGTTTCGACTATTTAAAAAATTTTCCGACTCACTGTGAGCGTTCGACACAGAGTTTTTTTTAACAATAATTATTAGGTCGTTTTTCTCCTATTTTCAAAAAGTATCAGAAATAGGAAACCAAGGCAGTGAAATTTAAAAAAAATCTAAAATGATATCTAGAGATTCCATTATACATTTTATAGATACTAAATGAAATAAACAACAGCAAAAAATGTAGCTAACAGTTTCGTCGTAGGTCTATAATGACTGTGAAAATTTGAAATCAATAGGTGTAATAGGTTTTTATAGGAGTGAGCGCAAGTTGAAAAAAAAAACAGTTTTCAGTCAAATGCATTTAAAGTTTTTCTTAACTCTCCGAGTGGAACACATCGAGAATGTCTCCAAATATACACTAAAAGGTTTACTGTGTCAGTATCAAGTGTTCTAGATTTTTTTTTATTAGTCGATTAGAATGAATACGGGAAACCCATGATTGTTCTTTACTAACGGTTACAAATTTATATAATATAGATATTGTAGATTTTTAATGTTTAATAAAAAGTCTCGACGATCGTCCCATAACAATTAATAGATTCTAAAAGTACAAATAAAAAATTCTTTGAGGGACTTATTTATATTTTTTTCGAAATCAAGTTATTAATTTAAAATAGAGATACATCGGAGCAAACAATACTTCTATTTAGAGATTTACAAAGCCACGAAAAGCTATCAGCGTTGTGTAATATTATCTCTATCAAAATTCAGTCAAAGAGGGGTGCAGTTTTAAACAATCGAATTTTTTCTCCTATAAAAACTCTATGAAAGCACTAGCAGAAATGTACACTACCATTTAAGAGGTTTTGGAGGTCGAAAATGTACGTAACAATTAAGACATCAGTTTCATGTACGTGCGAAAGAAAGGTATCCGTCTACGTTCGGAGAACTATTTTCTTTAAACCTAGAAACGAGTTCATGTTTTTACATTTTTAGATTTATTTTTTATATTATCATAGAGAATTGCAGTTGAAAAATT
>CM063501.1:1851935-1886935 GCA_032207245.1 Pardosa pseudoannulata | reverse complement strand
TAGATATATAGAGATAGATACATCTGTAATGTATCAAAAATTATAGTCCTGAAGTTCAAAATTTCTCTATCTGCATTCTAGTTTTCTTAATCTTAATTTTTTTCAGTCAATGATATTGGCATTCCATCCCCTCTTCCCAAAATTCCAGAGTGAAATAAAATTTGTTACGTAGATAAGTATCTTTCTAACTCAGCTGTCTAGTCTCCTGGGGAAAAACGGAAGAATTTTACAATTCTAGCGTCGTTGTTTACTGTTTTAACAAGCCCCAAATAAATGATCTAAAATTACTTTCTTTTGGATATTTTTTCTTCAATGGGATTTTCCTCATCCGAGGCCGGTGTTAAACTAGATGAAACAGATGCCCGTTTGTCTCTTGTCTGTGTCCATCATTACCGTGGAAATAAATGAGTTTTACTAGGTCTGCTTGGCATAGAAGTCGGAGTGAGAACCACGATGATGGCATCTAAGTTACAAGCAATTAAAAATAGGGGCTATTTTTAAATTGTTTTCTGGTTACCTGGGGAAGAATGTTTTTATAGGTTACGTATGTACATATGTGTGTGTTTTGTTTTCAATAAAGTCGGACGAGACAACTAGTGGGCACGTCTTAATATAACAGTTTTGAAATGGTTATATAACTGTTATGCTAATATAATTTGCGTATGAAATGGCGAAAACGGTTAGAGAAACAGACGATTAAAAACAATTCATCTTCCTCCTAATTGGACAGCACCTACAAACGATTCCTCTTGTCCATTTCTCGTCGTTCATCAGACGTCCGAAGAAGGGTCCAGTACGCTTTTCTGTATGGTTCACAAAATGTCCGATTTGAGGGGCAAGGAAGATGTCCTCTTTTTGCTCCTACAAACGACTCCTCTTGTCCATTTCTCCAGTTTATGCTTCTCGTCGTCCAGCAGACGTTCGCAGAAAGGACCAATACTCATTTCTGTATGGTCCGATTTGAGGGTCAAGAAAGATATCCTCTTTTTTTTTTAAAGAAAGAAATCAGAAGACCTAATCGTTTAGAAAGATCGAATCTTTTTGGTTTTGGAGAGGCGCTGGGTTGGAACTTTGGGGTTCAGTTTTTCTTACCCAAAGGCTCGGAATCTCTTCTTCATGTCGATTTAGATTAAACGAACGATTATACGAACCTCCTTGGCAGTATCAGGATTTGACATTGTGAACTACGGTGCCGTCATCCGACTGCAAAATTTCTGTTATCCATTTTTTTAGATCATTCTCAAAACCAGAAGATCACCAAACTGGCCAAAATACGGTTATTTTCGTTGCAATGAAGGAAAGAAATGTTCTTTTCTATGTCCCGACGGGCGACTCGAATTCCATTTTTGCAATTGTGTTTTTCCATGGGGAATGCCCGTTCTAGGAAGAATTCGAGATCCGAAGTGGAAAGGGGAGATTCGAATCCGGGCTGAAGAAAAGTTTGAGAAAGAAAACGAAAACGAATAGGGGAAAATTATAGGTGTCTCAAAATTCAGTCCCATACCTATTGAATTGATGCATCTATATGTAAAGAAAAGTATGTATGGCCTTATAAGAAAAATCTCTCACTGAATGATATCACTCGTTATTTAGTAAGGGCAATGTCCGTTTCGGCTCGCTTGCATTATGAAAATTTTGTAACGAAAATGTCTGACGGAAGTGGGTGTCACATGACTCAGAATAAACGTAAAGAATATCATGAAGTCAGAATTGGGAGGGAAAACTGAACCCTGAAATTTGGCTTACTTCGATAAAATAAATGTAAAGTGAAAGGATTTAAAAATACATACTTAGATACTGATCTGTTTATGCATACTCATATATATATATATGTATAAGTATAAATATATATATAAGCGTGTATATGTATGTATGTAATGATATTTTTATCACTTTTGGTTTAAGATTCTATTTTCCCGGTACTTCTTCTCAAGAAACTCGATTGAATATTCTCGAATGTTCGCTAGTAGATATCCTTCCGGTTCCATATCTAAAAATAGTTCTAACGCGTGGGTTACGTAAACGACGTGACTTTAAGTAATAGCTGATGGGTCGGCAGAAATGACTATTTAAGCAGATGTCTGTAATTTCAAAACAGTTTCTTATAGCGTTTCGATAGAGTTCCATCACAGTTTAGTTCTGTCAAAGTTTCGGTAAACTGATTTAGAGTGAGTGTTCGAGCAGTTTTGATATTTCGATGGATAAACGAAGTAAGATCGAATTTTTCATTGGTTGTGTTCTCGTCGCGAGATTCCACGACTGCAGGGCTGCTATAACCACCCGGAACCCCAATTCATAATAAAGAAAAAACCTTATTACATGTATATTTGTATATTTATGTATGTATATTACTGTATATATATATATATATATATATATATATATATATATATATATATATATATATATATATATATATATATATAATGTTATGTGAATTCTGTGTTTTACTACTCTTTCTTCTCCACTTCTCGTTTTCAAAGAAGACGATACACTCTCTCGTTCTCTCTATATCTCTCTATATATCTCTATCTCTCTCTTTCTCTCTCGCCGAATGATGGCCGATTGGTTAGGGTGCTGGCCTTCGGTATCGGAGTTTGTGGGTTCGCGTCCCACAGTGGCATGGATGTTCGTAGCTGTTCGGAATCGGTTTTAAGCTGTAGGTCCCGGTAACATTAGCCCTCGTGTTGCAAAAAATAGACCGTAGCGCTCCTAACCAAACCAAACTCTCACTCTCTTTATCTTTCTCCTTTTCTCTCTTTTACTCTCTATCTCTCTGTTTCTCACTCCCACTCTCACTATTTTTTCTCACTTCTCTCGTTTCATTCCCCCTTACTCCCTCCCCATTTCCCTTTCTCTCCCCCTCTCTCCTTTTCCCATCTACTTTCTCTCCTTCTCTTTCTCTTTCTCTCTCCCATCTCTCTCTTTCTCCCTCCCCATTCCCCTTCTCTCTTTCCCTATTCCCATCCCTTCTCTTTCTCATTCTCTCTCTCTTTGTGTGTGTGTGTGTGTGTGTAAAATACATTATAGCGAGGGAGGATGGATGAGAGAAGCTTGACCATAAGCCAATTTAGGAGGGGTGAGCTGTTGGACACCAAGAGTCCATTTCATCCATTCGTTTGGGTTCGAAACTGAAAACTGATGTTTTCCGCTGCTCAGATATCAAACCGACCAGAAAGGGGTCAGACATGAAAACACTCAGTGGTCCTTTCATGAATAAATGTCGTCTCCATCCAGTTATTTTTAGAAGCCAACATCTTTGTTTTTTAATTGGATTTGGAGAGAAAGAACTCCGCTTTGAAAATGCCTCAGTCATCCCGAAAGGAGATTAAAGAGAAAATACTTTTATTTAAAAATCAGTTTTCAAAGAAAAATATGAATTTTTTTTCTGGACGTTCGTCGGGCCGTGAAATAAAGACAGGTCGCAAACGGCAGAAGAAATGCGGACAATTTATGTGGCGTTCGGAAAACGCTTCATTAGAAACTAATTCGGTTTGGAGCCACCTTTCCGGTCCCCTTTTTTTGCGATCCAGAAACTTAAAACGTTCGAACAGGAAGGGAAGGAAAAAATATTCGGGACGTCTCGATTAAGAGATGTGTAAAATAATTAAGGGAAATGATTTCTATTCATGCGTAACTGCAATTCCATAAAAAACAGGTCGAGCATTGTGTGTGATTGGACGGAAAAATGTTCATATTATTGTTAATATCCTTACAGATGTAAACTGGAGGTGACGTTAAGGATTTGGAAACATCCTTTGACAAGGGGAATTATGGAACTCTTTCCAAATACTATTCTTTTTCCAGTACACTGCATTTTGGAATTTAAAGTACTCGGTGTTTTTTTGGACACTTGTAATGGTTAGTATTAAATTTGTCAATTTTCTTAACACGTATAAACTGGAAAAAATAATTAATTAAAGAAATAAAACTTACAATTACTTTCCAAATTAATGAAGAAAGTATTTCGGTCAAACGTCTGCAACAGAAAAGAATGCTGTAAAATCCCCGATAAGTGTTCTTTTAGTTTAGGTGTTTTATAAATATTTTCTTAAATTAAATATTTTAAATACAATATATATGTTATGGTAAAAATGTTTATATATATGTTATGGTAAAAATGATAAATCGGTGATTATATAAAATGACTGGTGATTATATATAATCACCACTCAATTTGGTAAATATAAATTATTTTATATCGTGAAGACTCCCCTTTGTCCGAGCACTGGTCAAAACAGCTGACCGGAGTACACCTGTTTACCTGGACAATAGCGTGGCATCCCAGAGTCTGGGATCTTGACAATTGGACTGAATAGACGAAAACGCCCCTCATGGATCTCGTTAATGAATGGTCGGATATTCCGCGAAGGGACAGCCAGCGTGTTATCTAACATCGGTTATCTATACCTCGGACAACTCAAGGCGTGGTCGAATCGAAAACCCTTTGTAGTGTAGTGTCAAAAACCCAGACAGAGTGTCGCCCTGCCCTGGGCTTTAACAAAACCTTTTTGTGAAGCCAATGGGGTGTAGCGACGTCACAATGGCAACGCCCTGTAGTTTAGCCCGTCTGGCTATCTAATGTTTAAAAAGTTTTTAACAGACATCCATGTCGGTCGTACCTACTTATTTCAAATAGTGTACAGCATAATCAATATTAAAAACATTAAATCTCACCTTATAAATAAATTTAAAATTTTGAAAATAAAAATAATTTTCAATAAATGGCTATTCATAAAATATGGGCCTCTTGCACCATTTCTGAATTAAAAAAAATATGAAAGTATATAATTATGCAAGTAATAAATTTTTAAACACCTCATCCTAAAATCACTAACATCTTACAGAAAAAAAACTTATAGTAGTTAAAATAAATGTAAAAGCCTTAAAAAGGATAAAAAGTAACCAGACTATTTATTTTGTTTTAACCAGCGGAAAATAATATGCATTAAACTTTCCATAGAAGAGCGCATTGTTATTATTGTGAACTTGGTTTCTGGAAAAAATTTAGTTAAGTACGCGATATTGGTTTTTTTTATATTGACTTTAAAAATATTAAGGGAAAATGCTTTGAATTGTTTCTTTCTTAAGTATTAAAGAAAATCGCGTATTTTGTTTTTCATGAGCGCCGACGCTGTCCTTTCATCTCCCCTCTAAACCGATTATGTTTAAACCTATTACGATGAATATTTTAAATCAAAGCTCAAACTAAGGACTGGATTTAATAAAAAACAAATACGCGACTGGAGGTTTGCTTTGCGTAGGCGCTAATTATAAAGAATTCGTGATGAGATGAGGCAGTCGAGAGCGATCATTCGAAAATCTAAACATATTATCGTTCAAAAATTTTTACTAAGCAAATATGGTTTTCAAAACAAACATTGCGTTTAAAGACTTGAAAAATATGCTTTCAAATAAAAGATTGAAGTCTGTAACATGAAGACACAAAATAAGTTCAGCTTGCCTTGGAGTGATAATGTGGATTGTTTTGCTACACGAGGATCTTGGCTTGGAGAGCTAATGTGCATTCTTTTGCTACACGAGGATCTTGGCTTGGAGAGCTAATATGTATTGTTTTGCTACACGAGCATCTTGGCTTGGAGTGTTAATGTGCATTCTTTCGCTACACGAGGATCTTGGCTTGGAGTGCTAATGGGCATTCTTTTGGTACACGAAGATCTTGGCTTGGAGTGCTAATGGGCATTGTTTTTCTACACGAGTTTTTCTACGAGATAGGGATCTGCTGATTTAAGCAGATTCTGAGCTTCCATACCATCAGCGAGATTCGAATTCCCGGTGCCAAAAGGAGATGCCCTGCCACTTTTAGTCGTGTTCGATTGGTTTCATCTTTTTGCCGATGCTTGTTACTCACACAGGTGGATATAAACACAAACGGTTAGATTTTAATACATGCAAGAAGAAATTAACAGAAATAAATTGTCAGCTTTCTATAAGCTCATCTGTTTTCAGGTAAATTCTGACGTTATGAAAAGGAAGCTCTCAGTAGATGTCACTAGTAACGGCATATTGATGTTATGAAATAGAATAGCTCAGTAGACGTTTATAGCAAAGACATATTGACGTTATGAAAAGGAAGCGCTCCGTAGATGTCGCTAGTAACTGCAAATATCCTTCTGGCTATTTTAATTTTAGATAAATTAGGATCGATGAATTTATTGTGTACTTTGAAATGGGAAAAGTCTACCAGAAGCGTAAAAATGCCAATTTTGTAATGGGTTTAGGACAAGTGGAATGCGCATAAAAATTTCAGTATTTACCTGGATTTTCATTCCACATCAGATCTTATTTCTTCCGTTCCTTTTCAGGATTAAAACTTGTTACAATGTGTGATATAAACCCTTTGGTCCTGGTAAAAAGGCTGATCTCGAAGTGGCATTGTAAAGCTGCATTTCGGTGGTATAAAGACGTCCCCATTACAGTATAAAATGAAATTTTAACCTATTTCTTTCTAAAACTAGTTCTTCAATTTTGTATATCAGTTATTTTAATAAGGACTCAATAAGATCTGACTAAATCCTCAGAAAGTCTCAATTTAGGCACGGCCTATATGTAATGATATTTTGAACTAAACTAACTTGGTTATTGTATTCTAAAATACATTTCTGACTATTCTACCCTTAAAATGTCGAAATATCTTTTTCTGTTTGAATTATAGTAACCTTTAGCGTCTTTGAGACCACCAAAATTAATTTCTGCTAGTTCGACTAATCTTATTCAACTCCTTTACGTAACTTAGGTTCACTTCTTAACACTTCGTGGGCGGGCAACGTATTTTTACGTTCTTTGCAGTCTGTCACTGGAGTGCGGGTCACGTAAAAATACGTATTGAGTAGATTTGTGATGGATACCCGCTCAACACCACAATTCTACTCAATATATATAATTATATGGTTGTGTGACATATGCGTGTTGTTTGCGTTGCTATACAACGCTTTGCAGTTTTTCTTTCCACAGGTTAAGATTATCGAGCGACTCGGTCTTTTGCTGCGTTATTTCTTCTTCGTGTTTTGTCAATTGGAAGCTTGGTTTCTTATGGTTGAATACAAAATGGATAAAATGAGCCTTCGTGACAAAGAGAGTGACGAAGAAATAGGCGATGACGGATTATCGGACTTTAATTCTAAAAATCATTTAGTTTTGTGATTTCATAAAAATATTGTTTTTTTTTTTGTTAAATAATAAGACAGTATATATTAAAGTGTAAAATAAAAAAAGTTTCATTCCTAAAAACAAAGTATTTTTCGATTGACTGCGATTTTTCTGAATAACTAAACTTTCATGAGATTCACGAAAAAACACCCGCTGCACGCGTAAGTTGCCGGTGAAATATACCCGCATGCCAAGTGTTAAGTGTCACCGTGTGATTCATCTCAATACTCTGATTGGCTGGCTCCTTTGCGCCCTCTATATAAGCGAATGTACAACAAGAGAGCCAATATTGGATTGTTTGAATAAACACGAATATTTCCCCCAACAATAGCATGGGATTCTATTCAAAGATATACATATTCCTTTATCCATACATTATAGGAAAGCACCTTATAGAAGTACGTTTCTATCAAAAATTTTAAAGATCTTGTATAACCTCCTCCATTGCATAATCAAAGTCAAGAAATATAGGAGAGGGTAATTAGAGTAATAATTCTAAGAAAATATTTAAAAGAAAAGAACACAAACGACTTTGTCACAACTTGAATATTAAATTTTGTCTAAGAAAAAGGTTGTTATAAAAATACTTATACTCAAGAAAGTTGAAAAAGATGTAAGCAAAATAGAAAATACGCTTTTTTATTTCCAAGAATGAAATATGTTAAATAAAACGAAGAAAACTCTTGAACAAAGATCAGATTATGATTTTTACCCGTTACGGTTAAGAAAAATATTAATTATGGAAAAATGTTTCCGCTCATTTCTTATTATTATATCTTCACTATCCAATTTTTATCTAATTAAAATATTCATAATTTTTTCTTCAGATGTTGCGCAAACGTTATTAATACTTTTAAATCCATTAAGTTATTTTTTACATGTTAAACAGTTCTTGTAATCAGCATTTCAATAAAATGTGCAGGTCGATATATTATTCGAATACAAGCTTCTGACAAACTGAATTTGTGCAACAAATGCAGATAAATTTAAATACTTAAATATTATTTACATATTTTCCTCTTAAGAGAATTTTCATTTAAGTGAAAATTCGATATTTCTATTCACTAAACCAGTGGTCGGCAAAGTGCCGCATGTGGCTCTTTGGTTCCTTAAGTGAGGCTCTGGCACAAATATCCACTGAAGGCGCAATAATTATTTCATTAAAAAAAACTTGGTAAGAAAAAATTAAATCTTATTTTGATAAATTAAAATTCTTCTCTGAATCGAGAACATGTATAATTTTTTGTTTAAGTTAAAAGATAGATAGGTAATTTAAAATTTATATAGTTGCAAAAATACGTAACGAACATCGAGTTTAATTTTATTAGTTTTCTTAAGCGTAAACACAAACTATGTACAAGCTACCGACTGAAATTGTTCGTATGTTTTCGGCGTACTCCGGTATGATAATTCGGTTCAAAATCAATTTTTTTCTTTAACCCATCAATTCCCGGATATTTCTGATGACTATATATTAGTAAATACCTAACATAGAAGCTCTTATAGACACCTGGAAGTCAAACAAAATATGAAATTTCAACACCTTTAAATAGGACATCAAGTCATCATGAGTGAGGAGGTGTCCTTTTAAAACATAATAAGATGCCTTTAAAAAAAAGGAAAACTTCGTGGTAAGAGATTTATTTGCTATCATATATGAGAAAAGTACTGAAAAGAGATGACTTATTACAGATATGGCTATTCGCCACGATTTTGACCGGTATACGTTCAGTTTATTGTAATGGACAGTAATAGCCTGTTTTAAGCATGAAAAAATTACTCATTGAAGTATCATTCAATATAGTACTTTAGAAGCTTATATTTTTCTATCAAAGAATATTCAAGAAGAATTCTTTTTTACTAAGTGAAATAATTATTCAATATTGCTGTATACCTTTGATAGGAATAGTAAAATTTAAACTTATCAATATTCTTTGATAGAAAAATGTAAGTTTCTAAATTACTATATTGAATAACATTTTTTCAGAACAATTTTTTTTATCTTTTAGGCTGTTTATTGCCCATTATAGACAGCTTAAGGTATAAGGTTTATAATGCTAAAATTTGATTTTAAAATAATAAAAAAAATAAAGATAAAAAAAATTCGGTACAACTTTGATATACCCCCCAAAAAATTACGCGCCAAATCTGGCACTCCCTACGGACTTTTTAGGGTTGCTGTTTCTTATTTTGATGTTGCCAATTTAGGTTTTTTCAGCTTTTAGGTTTTTGCTGTTGCCAAATTTAGTATTTTCTTGTATTTTGTACCATTTTTTGAGTTTTTTTAAAGTTTTGTGGCAACAATTTTTGGATTTCATATATGTTTTACCGCCATTTCATTCATTCGCCATTTCTTTGTGAAGTGATCAAGCGGATTTCTGACTTGCTGTATTTTGCTGCAAATCTGGTTGTATTTTTCAATTATACTTTTTTTCTATTAATTATTTTTATCTTTTAGCTTTCAATATGCCTACTGTATATAGTGTTGTTGAAAAGTTTCAGGGAATTTTGAGTCGGAAAATTGATAGTTGTGCTTCATTTTCGTCGGGTAGGCCGACAGTTGGAAGGCCAGGTATTGTTAATTGAGAGGAATTCAAAATTTCTGTATAAATAATTCTTTTTATTAAATTGCCGACACGTATTTTCAATTGTATTTGTTAAAATCTTTATGTAAATTGCATATAATATGTTATTCAGTGTCATTTATTTGTATTTTTTATGTATTTATTGTATTTTTTAGGTATTCTTTTTTTTTGTATTTAATGATTCCGTATTTTTTATGTATTAATTATTTGTATTTAGCAAGAATCCATCTTGGCGAGAAAAAAAGGCGCCAAAAACAGGTATTTTGCTTGGCGAGAAAAAAATCGCCAAATTCCCGATTTGGGGGGGTATATTAAAGTAGTTCCAAAAATTCAGAGTTAAAAATAAAAATCAATTTTAAAAATTGTCTAAAATGTAAAAAAAAAATATTAGAAATGAATATTAGAAATAAAATAAAATATGAAAATAATAAATATTAAAATTAATAAATTTATTAAAATAAAATATTAGAAATACTAGCACTTCTCAAGCTCATTTCTTAGCAAAAACTAATTTTATAAACTTAAAACGACAAAAACTAACAAAAATAAAAATAAAAATTTATACTTCAGGTAACAAAAAATAAAAAGAAAAAAATAGAAAATTGACTGAAAATATTGTCTAAAATGTAAATAAAATAATAATAAAAAAACTGACCAATTGAGCAGTTTTAGTCACTATATTAGTGAATAGATGTCGCCAGTGAGCCAAGCAATTTCCTACCGGAAGTGTAGCACCAAAGTTGGCTGTTCCGATCCACTCTTTGTTTTAGTGCGTCTTCAGTCCTCCTGGATCCTCGCTTGATTGGAGAAGCCGCTTAGCCATGGACCTGGTCTAGACCTTCCCACACCAGGGGAAAGAATAAAAATAATACCAAAATTTTTTTGCATTACTTAGAAGAAAGTGAAATGGATATTCGTGAGGAGATAGATAAATGACTTTTGCTTACTTTGAGCACAAAATTTCATATTTTTCTGTTTCTTTGTTACTTGGTGTTACGGTATTAAATTATACCTAATTGTCTTTTAACTGAAATTTTATTTAGAAAATAAATTTTTCCCTTTGAAGTCGACAAAAGGAAAACAAAGTACTCGAGGAAAACGTAAATAAATTACATTCCTCCACGAAACGAAATAATTCCATTATTTACTTCAACATTTAAAATAAACACTAGTCTGTAGTTTTATTGAATTTAGGTTTCGAAATATCTGTTCGAGAAAATTAGAGGCTAATTCTGAATTTATAAATAACGCAAAGAAAATTGGAGATATCAAATATTTCCATAAATTTCACCTCGCTGAATAGGATAATTTTTTTTCAAACAGTCGAACGGATAAAAAAGGGAAATAGCGTTGCCGAGAGAAAGGCCGTTTCTTAATCGGAAAAGAATTTGCACTGTTCTGTTTTTAGAATGGAGTCAAATTTCTTTCATCGAAAAAAAAAAAAAAAAAAAAAAAAAAAAAATTTGGAGCGACGACGAAAGTGAATTTGCGGCTGACTTTGTTAAATGACAGTTTTTGTTGCAAAAGCATAAATTAATTTAGAGTAAGATATTAGGGAAAGGTTTATGGCATAATCTGTTTGCAATTGATAACATTAGTCTGAAAATTTCACAAATTCATATACGTATATCAGAATTGGTGAAATCAGCGATCTTGTTACCGGAGGGTAGCGGGATAGAGGTTCATTACGCACATTAAGTCTTCATCTAAGTGTGCTGGAAAAGAAAAGTCAAGTTTACGTACGGACTAAAGTCTTTATTAGAAACAGAAATAAATCTGGACTAAATAATCACAGGTCATGGTCTGACGATGATATATACAACAATATGATACTTCAATTTGGGATGATTATCATTGCAAAACGAGCCCTGGACCAAGAGTTTGGGAACCTTCTCGAAATTTCTTTTCAGATGTTACGGCGTTGCAGATACAGTCTACTTAACACATTGTATGCGGGTACATTTCGCAGCGGAATTGTACCGGTAGCGGACGTTCTGAGCGTAAAACTAGTTATTCAGTTAAATCTCAGTAGATCAAAAATTATTTAATTTTACATCAGTCTCATCGACTGTTGTAAAAACTAGTTTTTATTTGTCTAAATTTTTCCAAAATCAATGTAGTAGACAAGGACATTCGGCGTCATTTTCCTATATATACCGTTTTTTTGTACTCACAAATAAATCATGTTACACTAACCAGTACTAGTACATGACCCGCGCTTAAGTATCAATCGTCAAAAAACGCACTAGTACGTGTCCCGCATACAATGTGTTAATTAGCCACTCTTTAGTTTCTCGGGGTTCACATTAGGAACTGTTATTCGTATTGTTAGATTTAACTGTCGTAATCATAATCTCCCTCGATAAAGCGTAACATAAAGCGGAAAAAAACCTCGGCGATCCTTGTTTGTTGATTGTTCTTTACGGGAAAATTCTAATCTTCGCTGGTACAGCATAGCCAGGTATGGAGTGAAGTGAGGGAGAAGACTGTCACAGTCGTTTTCCACAAGACGCTATCGGTCGAATTCCCGTGGAAACTCAATCAGACAAAGACTCCGGTCTTTTCATATCGTCGTCTGCCCTTCAATTATCTTCTAATCTTGGCTGATACCTGGGCATCGTCGAGGGTTTGTAGAACTGCTGGCCATACAGGTGTAAGCAAGGCATTCCTGAAACTTCTTGTTAATCAAGATCATTTCCTCCACTCAAAGAACATCAATAATTGATGTCACTGGTCAAGTACTGGAAATCAAAGAAGAAAACACTTGGTTGCTTACAATAGAGGGGGTTTCTAACCTGTAAGACTCTCTTCCGGTTGCCATTCAGACTGAAATGGAGACACTCAAATGCCCCCTAATGAATTTTTCAGACAGAATAATTATGACCCTCGGCCAACAATCACTGTTTCAGAACCCAACTTTGTCCGAAACAAGGTCCTGTTACAAGGTAATGAAGAACGCAGTCTTTTTTATATAGTATAGAGGGCCACGCTATGCTTCATATATATATATATATATATATATATATATATATATATATAAAACATAGCGTGGCCCGCTATGCATCTAGGATGTAGCGTGGTCGGAAAAAGAATACGATTTTCTTAGGATAAGTTTCACATACTTTATTTGACAACGTCCACAGTAAAAATCCAACAAAGGATGGTTGCACAGCCTTTTATAACCTTGGGGACGCCACAGTGTGAGAAAGGAATTTGTTTACTCTGCAAATTAGAAATGCTCTTAATCAGTAAAATAGGTTGGCGAGTTAAGTTCGCCAACAGAAAGGAAGCAAAAGAGTTTAACGCCGAGAGGCCACTAAAAAGATGATGAAATTGTGGATTTGGTGGGTTTTTTTAATAGAGGAGTTAGTAATTTTAATTTAGGATTAAAGTATTAAATTTTTACATTACACACACACACACACACTATATATATATGCAATATAGGAAATGAATAATGATGTAATATAGAAATAATGTAATATAGGAATAAGAGATCTAGGAATAAGCCCCCCGAAAACAAAAAGTAATAAGGAAAAAACCCTACAAAGACACTAAGTGTGGGATACAAACAAGAGCTCCAGCAAACACACAGATGTAAACCACCTTTGGGCCATGAAGACGCACACACTTATTTTATAACAACTAGGTGTGCGTACGTCTATTTGGAGTTATCTGTAGTTCAAAGGAATAATGCAACCAAAATGGACACACTTACTAATTGAGAAGGGGAAGAAGAGTGGGAAAAATAAATTACTATTACTTGCCCAGTATGGGGTGGGGTTCCATCTTGCATAAAAAGCGTTTCAGTAAGACGTGTCTTTGCTGCAGTTGAGGAACTACGAATGTTTGCAGGTATAGCTGTGCAGAAACAGAACACGTTAAAATCTCGGTGTCCATAATTCTTTCAAAAGTAAGGACCAAAAACGAAGCTTGATGTAAAACCACACCCTATCTTGAGGTTGCGAGAATAGAGAGGCATTTCGTGACTATTATTTGTTGGCTCCAAAGCCCATATTCTATAGTTTTCTGTTTTAACTGTCCCATTCAGATGAAAGTGAACCCCATAAAATCTTCCACGGGGAGGACACATCGACATCTATTCGAGCTAAAAACGTCCAAATATCAATCTCTTCTGTGAGTCACCTGTTAACAATTGCTAATGACGACTAATTTAATACGGATAAAATTGGATTACCTTCTTAGGATTTTGCGGACAGAAGCATTATGGAATATTCAACTCTCGAACGTGCACTAGAGCCGACTACCTGATGAATCCACAATTGCCTGCAAATCATTCTTGAAAAGGGAAATGTACGGGTGTCTACCCCTTCCTCATTTTAGGGTAAATGATCCAGTCTATTCCAGTTTTTCTTTCCAAAATCTTCTCAATGAACAGGTGGCGAAGGACCTTTCCTTTCACATGCCTGAATTCACGTACAGCAGCTGCAGCGTTTGAGCTGTAAACGTTGAATAGTTTTAAAATCAAATCGCGATCTGGCAAAATAAACAGCGTCTCGTACCACGTTACTGGCATTCATGATCGCTTATTGACTTTGCTGAAGAATACAACGGCGTTTGTATTGTAACCGCCATCTGTCGGCGATATTTGAAAGGTTTTTTTTTCCTTAACTTTTTCAATTTTTGTTACCTATATCCATTAGTAAATACACCGATTTTGTTTTCAATTATATTATCCCTTCAATTTACAGATAGCTCCAAATAGAGATACTTATTTTATAACCACCCGGTGTGTAATATATATAATTACATACGAGGTTACTCTGAAATTTTTGAGATACGCGCAGACGAGAATTTGCAAAATAAAAATAACGGTTTAATTTTAAAATACAAACTATTTTAACGCAGCAGAGAAATTTTTACTGACTTACTTCAACTTGTTTAGCGTAGAATAAATTTTAAACTGAAGAGAAAATGAAGATGACGCGAGAACATTTTCGCGCTATGATTTTCTAAGATTTTAAAGCAAGATTAAATCAAGAAGAATGCTTTCAAGGGTTGCAATTGGTGATGAATCTCCAGCTCGTGCTACTGTATTCAGGTGGTTTAACCCTTTAGTGGTCCATTTATTTCTCACTCCATGTTTCCAAACTTTCAAAACAGAGCTGCTAATTTTATTCAATCGATTGAGTAATTGTTGACAGCGCAAAACCGAAGCGGGAATCAGTCTTTCCGTCGTTTCAATAACAAGACCAATATATTATAATGGGTTTTGCGCTTTCCACAGGTGTATTTTGTAAGATCGTGTAGGTGGGAAGTAATATTCCCATGACCCACGAAAGGGTTAAAGAACTTCGCAGAGGTCGCAATTATAAGGTTGATTTAATATCAGCCTTATAAATTTTAGATTTTAGGAAAGAGTTCTTAATCACGAACACAAAGATTTATTGTTATTCTTAAAGCAACTGCGACTATGTTACAACTATGGCGGACATCGACAATATATATCTGAGTTGCCAACATTTGTTTTCACAAGATAACTAAAAATAAATAAACAATTACGATTCTTTCATCGATAGATAAAAGAGAACCTTACATTCGGCCCCGCTCAATATAAAATTTAGACAGACAGAAGAAATTTTAAATTGAAGCGTAAAAAAAAGAAACAAAGTTTTTGATGAAACCATAGTTCAAGTCTCTGGGGAACACAGGCCAGTTAATATCTTTTTGATGACGGCTCAGTGGCTCTCATTCTCTTCGTCTGTGCTGTTTTCCTCGATGGTAGGTGAATTTCTTTTAAAGTAAGGGCGAAGATGTTGTACGTGGACAACCTTGATAAATTTGTTCTGCTGTGTTGTAGACTCGATCTCGTAGCACACGGCCCCGACTGGACGTATAATCACAAATGGTCCTTTGAAAATAGGAGAAAGTTTGTGATCTCCTTTTTTCGGCCAGTCGTACAATACGAGATCACCTGCCTTGAAGGAATGGGATCTGCGATGGAGATCAAATCGTTTCTTGTTCTCCAAATGAGTTTCATACACATTATTTGCTGCTTCGGCCCTGGCCAAAGTTAAAAGTTCTAGTTGGTCTTCACGTGGCGTGTCATCTATGAAGCTACCAATGTGAAGTTCGATTGGAAGGCGCGGCTCATATCCATGAAGTAAATAGAAGGGTGATTTCTTAGTAGAATTTTGTTTTGTGGTATTAATTACGAGTAAGGCATTTGGAAGTAATTTGTCCCATTTATTCGGGTTTTTGTCAGTCATTTGTTTCAAAGAGGACACAATGATGCTATTGGCTCGTTCAACGATGCTATTAGCTTGTGGTGAATAAGGTGGTGTCGTTGATTGTGTTATTCCATATTTTTGAAGAAACCGTTGAGTATGACGTGCGGTAAAGGCTGTTCCTCCATCTGATAAATACATATTTGGCGGCCCATATCGAAGTATTATATTATGATACAGAGCATCAGTCACTGTAGGAGCGGCGAGAGATGCAGAAGGTGCTGCAATTACATAGCTTGTGGCGTGGTCAATTTGGACAAGCATATTTGTGTTTCCATTTTTTGTTTCTGGCAAACAGATTATGTGGTCGGCAGATACAATTTCCCAAGGTGTGGATGGAATCGGCAATTGCTGCAAAAGACCATAGGCATCAGCAGTACGTCGGTTGACAATTTGGCATTTATGACAGCTTCGAACATATTCTTTACAGTCCCTGCGCATATTTGGCCACCAATAACGTAATTGCAAATTGTGAAGAGTTTTTTTTTGCGTCCATATGTCCAACATCATCGTGACAAGTGATTAGAGTTTGTTCTTTCATTGCCTTAGGAATCACTACTACAAATTTCGAAATATTATCTTTAACTAGCACAAGAGTGTTGTTATCGATATTGTAATTGCATATGATTGAAATTGTCTTTTTTTTTTGGATTTTTTTCTCTGAGTAAGCGAAGAATATACTGACAAAAGTTATCTCTTTTCTGTTTTGCACAAATGTCTGATTCATAACTTGCAGTAATTGTTAAACAAACAGGTGGTGTTGGAAAACGTAAAAGGTGATCAGCGATGACATTTTTCTTTCCGGTTCGGTGTTCAGTTGTGAAATCAAATTGAGCCAAATCCACTAAATATCGTGCAAATTTCCGATCAATTGCAGATTTTGCAACTACATAAGCGGTTGTATAGTTGTCTGTGATGAGTTGAAACTTGTGACCAAGGAGATAGAGTCGAAACTTTTCAGTTAGGGCCCAATGTACAGCAGTACATTCCAGTTCGTTACTGTGGTAGCGTGTTTCAGCATCTTTTAAGGTACGTGAAGCATATTCGATGACACGACGCTTTCCATTCTGTTCTTGAGATAAAACTGCTCCTAGTCCAGAGTAAGATGCATCAGTTTCTACAAAGGTTGGTAATCCTTGTTTGAAATACGAAAGAATTGGAGCAGTGGTAATTGCAGTTTTCAAAGATTCAAATGTACGCTGCTGGTCATCTGTTAAAACTATGGGAGCATTGCTGGCCTTCTTTTCTAAACCTTTTAATACGCTTGTTAAAGGTTTAGCAATAACAGCATAAGTACGAATATACTTTCGAAACTGATTAGCAAATCCTAGGAAACTACGAACTTCATGAATTGATTTGAGAGTCAGGTAACGTTCAATTGCTTCTATGTGTTCCGGATCAGGACGAACACCATCTTGAGAAATAATTCGACCAAAAAGAGTGATTTCTGATACTGCTAATTGCGTTTTTTCTCGTGTCAGCTTGAAGCCAGCTTTTTTAGTTGCTTCAAAGATTTTATATATCACTTTGAGATGGTATTTGAAGTCATCATGAGAAGTTGATATATCATCAATGTATGTGTTCACATTGTGAGGTGCCAGATGATCGTAGGCTAATTTAATCGCTCTTGTCATTGTAGATGGGCCATTTGTGACACCAAAAGGCATGCGAAGAAATTCATAATGTCCGTCAAGAGTGACAAATCCAGTTTTGTAGGTGTCAATGTCTCTTATGCGAATGCAGTGAAATGCAGATTTTACATCCATTTTAGAATTGTAGCTGTTGCCTGCCATGCGTTGAATAACGTCTTCCATTTGGTCGATTGGGTGAGGATCAATCTTTGTGATAGGATTAATAGTGCGAGAGAAATCTACCACATCTCGCCTAGGAGTACTTTCATGAAAGGGCTGCTCCACAATGAAAGCTGGTGCTGCGTACGGTGAGTTAGAATGACGGCAAATTCCTTGTTTTAACCATTTTCAATTTGAGTTTTTAGAAACTGGCGATCAGGCTCTGGAAGTCTATAAGGTCTACATCAAATAGGCTTTTCATGTTGCAATTCGATTTTGAATTCCACATATGGACATAGTCCAATGTTATCATCATTCGAATAAAAAACATCAGTAAGTTTTCCAATTACTGCATCAAATTGAGCTTGTTGAGTTGTAGAGAGTCCTGCGGATTTAGGGATGAGGTTTGTTTCGGATGTAATTTTTGGGGGTGTTGCTTCTGGCAAAGTAACATCATCTAATGATGGTAGTGAGGGTGGATGAAGAGCGACTCAGTTGATGCTAGGTTTCGAAGCATGAATACATTCGTACAAATGAAATGAAGTTGGAGTAGCAATACATAATGAGCCATTAGGGTCGTAAGTGCATCTAGCTTGAACTTGTTGTTGCCAATCGAATCCTAAAATAATCTTAAATGGAAGCTAGGAGCACACTCCAATTTTAGGCATCATATGTTCTACATTACCAACAGTTATGTTTAAAGAAATCCAACCTATTGGCTTTATTTCGTGGTCAACAGCTTGGAACTGTCCATGAGTCCACGGGTTAATAACAATATCATTTGGAACACACGATTGTTGAATGACTGTGATATCTGCTCATGGATCACAGAGGGCTTGAATTTCTGTATGATTGTTGATAATAACAGGTATTAAGGCACGCCTGTTAGTTTCAGTTCTAATACAATTTATGGAATTATTATTTACCCTATTTGCGGTTGTAGATCTTCCAGATGTCGAGTTGCGATTGTTGTTGTTGCTGCGGGAATTTGAAAAGATCAAACTTTTGTTTTTGACTACTGTGTTATTATCAGAACTAGTTAAACTGCTAGAAGATGGGATTTGGGCATTAGTTTGACTGTTGGTGTATTGATTTTGTCTTGACGTGTTTCTTGGTTGAGCTATGGTTGAACCACGTGGAGGAGGTGATAAACTGCACATAAAAGATGCATGGCCTTTGTTTCCACATCTCCAACAAGTAATATCCCGAACATCATCAGTTAATGGATTGTATTTACGACGTTGTTCATGATGTGTATAAGAAGATCGAATTTGAGATTTCGGAGAATGTTTCTTATGCTCTTGTTTGCACTGCGAACAGCGTCAAGTGCAGTTGCCCTGTCAATTAATTCTTCAACAGTATTCGTATTTTGAGTAGCTAATGCGATGTGCCATTTTTCTTCGGTAATATCACCTATGATCATAGAAATACGGTCTGGTTGGGGAATGGTGAAAGGAGCTTTTTCCAAAAGAGCGTCTTTTGAATAAATATAATCTACTAAACTTTCATTATGTCTCAACTTTCGTTCACTTTGGTGTGCCAAAAATTCTTGCATTGTAACACGCCTTTTAAATCTTGAGGCAAGAGCATTTTTCCAAGTAATCCAATCATTAAAATTTTTTCCTGTTGTTAATTGCCAAATTTTTGCAGCTCCTGAGAGACGAGAAATAGCATTAGTTAATTTTAATTCGTCGGACCAGTTAGCGAAAGTTGAAATTCTTTCAACTTCCTCTAACCATTCTAGTGCATTTTCAATTATATCACCTTTTTATTTTTGGATTGTATTTGCAGTGTCATTTGTAGATGTGATTTTAATCACATTTGGTTTTACTTGTCTTTCTAAAAATTGTTTTTGCGTTTCCATTAATGTAGAAAGAATAGCTGCGATATTTGGATCTATTTGAGAGGGAGGGAGGAGGCATAGGAAGTGGTGATTGTGTAGAAGAATTACTTAAAAGTTCTACTTGTTTTCGCAGAGATTCAATCTCTGTCAATAAATGTGCATTATCAGAAATTGTCTCCTTATCGTTATTAAGATACTGCATTCGATGAACATTTAATTCTTCCAAAGTTCCTTCACTATTTCTTTTATTATTATCCTCTACAATACGCAAAATTAGATCATTCTTATTTCCAGTTAGCGAAAGATTTCTGAAACGTAATTCTTTTTTCAGTTGAACAATCGTTAAAGTTTGTAGCGGTTGCGATTCTAAAGAATTAAAAATGATATTATCGTCTGTTGACATTTTTTTTTTATTTCCGTTCACTGTTCTTGGCGAAAGAAAGAAATTGGCGACGTTAAAAAGCAAACGATAACTTTTGCAAATAGAATAATTTTTTGAAGGTCATGCGAAATGAATAATCAACATTCGTTAGAATACTTGCACTGATTTGTACAAAGTTTTATCACAAGTAAAATAAAATTGTATTAAAATTCTCATAAAATTCACTTACTATGCGTAGGCGTTTTTTGGAATGCGTTCAGGCAAAAACAATCTTGGCGAGATTATTATCCTTGGCGAGGAGCTTGAAAATTCCAATGAAGGCTTAATGAGTGCGATGATATTTTATAAAATATTACTTGAAATTCCACTTTGCAAGTCCTTAAGATACCGGCTGCGCCATATAAGGTTGATTTAATATCAGCCTTATAAATTTTAGATTTTAGGAAAGAGTTCTTAATCACGAACACAAAGATTTATTGTTATTCTTAAAGCAACTGCGACTATGTTACAACTATGGCGGACATCGACAATATATATCTGAGTTGCCAACATTTGTTTTCACAAGATAACTAAAAATAAATAAACAATTACGATTCTTTCATCGATAGATAAAAGAGAACCTTACACAATTTTCTTCAGGAGAAAGAACACACAGGAAGGCCGCCGTTGGCAGTAATCTCGGAGAATGTGTCTCTCATACGAAAAATGTGAATGGGTGATAATCGCTGTACCTATCGAATTATACAGAAGGAACTTAACATTGGATCCGCAGCCATACGCAAAATTATTAATGAAGAATTACATACGAAAAAAGGAGTTTGCCGTGGGGTTCCCCATAATCTAACGGAGCACCAAAAAGGGGAGAGTGTCAGAATCAGTAGAGAAACCCTTAAATTGCTAAATGATGGTGACCACCGCATCATTTCTAAAATTGTATCGGAGGATAAAACGTACATACCGTTTTTTGACCTTCCAACTCATCAAGAAAGCAAAGTATGGGTCTTTGAAGATGATCCCATGCCGACAATGGGGAAAAGACAACGCGTACTGAAACAAGTGATGTATGCCGTTTTCTTCAGAAGCACGGGATTGGTCAAAGCCATTCAGGTGGAAGGACAGAACACAGTAACAGAAAACTGGTATACTACTAAATGTCTTCCACAAATTCTACAAGACTTGGATGTTAAGGGACTAATGCTTCACCATGATAATGCACGATTCTCGATCGAATTCGAACTTCACATACAACCGGATTGACAGTTGAGTTTCTTAAACAAAAACAAATTAAAGTGATAGAACATCAGCCGTATTCACCCGATCCAGCTATGTGTGACTTTCGGTTATTCTTTAATTTAAAAAAGAACTTATGTGAACGTCGTTTTCATTCAGAAGAAGAGATTGATGTGGCTATAAATGCATTTTTCCTCTATTCCAAAAAATGAATGTCTTGAGGCATTTAATCTGTGGAAATTTCGTTTACAAAAGTGCATTGGTGCTGGAGGAGACTACTTTAGACACACCTAAAATTTTGTAAGTATAACTTTAAAAACTTAGTTGTATCTCAAAACTTTCAGAGTGACCCTCGTATACAAACACACACACATATATGTACATACATACATACGTACATACACACACACATACACACACATACACACACGCATACACACGCGTATACACACATACACACATACACATACACATACACACATACACACATACATACAGAGAGAGGAGCGATAAGGTGTGTTCGAATGTTAATAGCTATGCAGACGATCACATAGTTTGCTAAAATGTTTTAAAGAGCTTATTGACTGAGTAATATTGCATAATTTTAGTCTTTTATAAATTCCTTAAAATATTTTAGTAGAGAAACGACTAAAATAGTTTTACGTAAAGCAATTCCGATGCACTTCATGAATTAAGTAGCAGTTAATTGAATGCAGGAAAATATGAAGGTAATTCATATTTGAAAAAAAAAACACTCTACAAAACTGTATTAAAAACTACCTTTGCATTACTTTCGTTTTTTTAAAAAGCAATTATAAAAATAAGCATTGTGTAATCATTAGAATCCTCTAAAAACTTTTTTACTTAAACCCATTTATTACTATTTGAATTAAAACGTACTTTTAAAAGAAGTATTTTCATTTTTGTTTATATAATACCAAATGGAAAAAAAAAGAATTAAATTAAGTTTCAATGTTTTCGGTAAGTGAAATGTAAATTTCGAATACTTTTAAAGATTTAATTAAGTAATAGTTAAGATCTACAAAAATAAAATTATAGTATGTATTTCATGATGATAGTATATCACGAAGCTTGTCTTTAATTTTTTTTTAAACATTTTAAATTGATGTTTTATTAGTTAAAACATTTCTTATTCAAAGAAAATTTTTGCACAAATTTGTTTTGCAACCGTCACAAATAAATAGTTATGAATAATTCTTTCGTCAGATAGTTAAAAACAATATTGCTTTAAACAATAATGGAAAAAAAAGGAAAAGACATTTTTTTGGACGTTATAAATGAAACGGAGAGATTAGGCTTTGGTATATTTTTTGATGCAAATCTAAAATTGATAAAATTTCATACAGTTCCGACTACAGTTATATTTCGAAGAATGTTCCTTTAGGCATCAGTTACAGATAAGGCCCGGGTGCGGCAGAAGATCTTTACTTACAAGTAGTGCGGGACCGAATCGGCAGGACGCCGTGTCGAATCCCGCTACCGGCATGGGTATTCGTAGCCATTCGGTTTGGTTTTCTGCGGTTTTTTCTTTTGCATCACGAGGGCTGGAGAGACCGAAGCCTACTGCTTACAGACCATTTCGAACGGCTACAAACATCCATGGCGTAGTGGGATTCTGCTAACTGTATATTTATTGTCTATTTTGTATCCACCACACACCAATTGACATTTTTCTCAATGTAACCTTCATTTTAGTTTCTTCAGTTTAACCAGCACTTTCTGATTTTTTTTCTTCTATTCCGTGAAGAAGTCCTGATGGCATGCTAATTTGTTTTGTAAACTGTGTATTTCACAACCAGTTGAATATACATATAAAGGCAAGTCACTCGTTATGCTGTGTAGTGGTGTTATTATTTTGACGATTAGAGAGCTGTATCTCGTTTCTCGATATGTCTTATGCTTAACGAACATGCCTGTTTTTTATTATGTTAAACCCAATGTTTTTTTAAGAAGAGTTTTTTTTTAAATTTAGTAATGATATTTTATAAATAAAGTCAGTTACCACCGCATGTGGATTGATCATAATTTATTTTGCAAGGTTATTTTTATCGATGAGTTGGGATGGTTCAAAAGAAACCGTGAATGATGTCACGAAGCTTCCACGTTATAAACTGTTTACAGTAGATTCGAACCCACGTACTCCGCTTCCTAAGATTAGCGCTCTAATCGTTCGGCCATCGTTCTGCCGTAGCCATTCGGAATCGGTTTTAACTTTTCGGGGTATGGCATATAACAGGATTTAAGTACTTTGAAGTCGCACTACACACACACACACTATTGTTTCTGAGGGTTCAAGATGGCTTTAAATTTTATTATATGTGACTATATATATATGTATAAATATATCGGTACTAAACTGCACTGAGAGAGGAACGAAATGATTCTCAGTCCCCAACAACACTCCCCTTCTTGTTGAAAACCCCCTTTCATTTACACAAGGGGGAAGGAGAGAAATGTCTAAGGAAGCAACTGTCGTGTAGCTCTCATTAAATTTAGGTATTTACCTAATCATCAAATTTATAGTGGTTATTATTTTGTTAGTTACAAAGACTAAATATTATTTTGGTTGCGCTGTGTAGATTATGTTCTCAAATTTAACCAAGGTTCTGAGAGATTAGACAAACAAAACAAAAACTAATCAGCTAAATTAAGAGTTATTAAAATCAAACATTACACTCTTAAATTAAATACATACAAGGTTGATAGTTTAAAATAAAATTGATTGCGCAAATTTATTCTTATGCTATATACATGTCTATATAAAAAAATTTGATTTAAACTCCATAAAATTTGCTTTTCCAAACTTTTTACTTGTTGTCACATTATTCAAGATTTAACATTAATAATCTCCTAACATTTAGGTGAAAAGAGACAAAGAAGAGAGAGGGCTTAATCTCAAATTCAAATATTTATAATAAATACCTTATTGGATCTATTGGGTGGTCCAGGGCGGTAATCTTGGAAACTCTTGTAGACACCTTGAATGTTATTTCGATTAGTGAGAAGATAATGTTGACTTAAGTCTCACCGCTGTTATGGGGGGGGTCTTCTAAATAAATTGGGGTGATTCTGTAAGGCGGATGCGCTGGAACACTTCTGATCGGTGTGCGATGTCGAACTCTTTCTTGAACCCAAATATCCTTTGGTCCACGAACTCTACTTTCGATTCCCGAACTTTGACTGTCGAAAACTGCTTCTCGACCTCTGAACTCTAACTGTCGAGCTCCAATGATCGACTCTTGAACACTCCCTCCCTCTTGACTTTTCTTTATCTTATATTATCATCATCTCAGTTTTTTCTTACTTCTCCTCGTCCAATCAGCAGAGTTGTATATATCTATTGGTCTCTTTTTCCCCGTCTTGAAACCGCAAACATGGGGAAAACCTTACCCCTTCAAATTGGGCACTGTCGCTTAGGGACTCATAAATAACTCCACAAAGATATATTATTACTTAGTGTCATGTACAGAGACGGGATTCTAATCTCGGATTGGAATCAGAACCCCGCCCGAGAATTCCGCACACGACGAAATCCGTTTAATTAATTTTTATGGGTTTTCTCTCCTTTACAAAAGATGTGATGAGGTCAGATTTAGATCCCAAGCATTTCACTTCCGATTTTATTTATAGCAATTATATTAATTAGCCAATTATATTAATTATTAATTATATTACTGATCTTAATCGCCTCACCACAGCAATATCCCAAAAGCATTTCGAACACATTTTGCGGCATCCACCCTCTTGATCTCAAATTTCATTGAGGGTAATAAAATTCACTGATTTCAGGTAAATATCCAAAATATTCGAAATGCATAAGCATGTGATAGTGACATGATATACAGAAGTCCTTTGGTATTTTTAGACCAACAACTTAACACAAAACGAAATAAATGGGATACTCAGAGATCAAATAATGGACCTTAATAGCTATGAACAAAAATCGAACTGATATTGGAAAAAACCCACTGGACAAGACTTCCTTTTAGAACTTCAAAAATTCAATTTTTTCCTTTTGACATTTTTATAGTCTCTTAATCGTTGTCCCATCTATATATTCGAATGAAAACCTGTCAAACTATACAATCTTTGCACTGAATGTTATAGCTTTTACGGAAACTTTTCATGCATTTGACTGAAAATAGTACTTTTTCAACTTGCGCGCACTCTAAATAAAAAACAACTAATGCATTTCAGATTTTCACCGTAAAGACACGATGAAACACTACCTACTTTTTCGTTATTTTATTTAGCATTCATAGTATTTAAAATGGAATTTTTAAACATTTTTTTACCTGTTTTAAAAATGTTATCCCCTGGTCAGGGCCTGATAATCGCACGGGCACTTGGGGCATGTGCCCTGGGCACGAAAATTTTAGGGGGCACGAAAATTGAGTCGAGTTCTTGAAACACACATTAAGTGGGGAAAAATTGCAAACTTACGCTACCATCGTTAAGTTTTCATAAATTATTGTACGAGGTAATTTTGTTTATCACGAACTCTATTGTTTCCTATTTACTTTAATTTTACTGTTATTGACCCGATAGTTAATTCCCTCAACGAACCTGGTGCTCTTTTTATCCTATGGGTTATTGCATATTTATAAGACAGATTATTAGCAACGTACCTCTATAAACCATTAAATCATCTCATCCATTTAAATTATTTTTAATTCTATTATGCACCACAGAGCTTGTGAGTGTGACAAGGTAAAATAAAAAAAGGTGGGTCCACCTAGGTCTTTAAAAGTCCTTAATTTTTAGCATGGCTAAACAGAGATAATAATGATGACGTAAAATGAAAATTGGGTGTTTTTGATTTTGAATATTACTTTAATGCTAATTTCTTAAATCTGTTTGCTAATTCAATGTTATAATTTTTATATGACTGTAATTATGATAATAACTTGTCACTATAAATTTGCAATGGGGGTGGAGGGCACAAAAATTGGACTGTGCCCTGGACACAAAAGTATCTTAGTCAGGCCCTGCCCTTGGTAAATATTTCTGACTGTTTCAAAAAATTTAAATAGGTGCAGAATGATACTTAATAATTAATGTTTACAAAGATGCAAAAACTGTTAATGATACTGATATTCTGAGTCGGTGTAAAATGTGTCGGAAAAGTTTTTAAATTTTTAAAACAAGCTCTCATTTATTACTTTATATAAAACATTTTTATTTTATAGAGATAAATAAATTTGGCAAAAGTAATAAATGAGAGTAGAGAATAAACTTGGAAAGTCATGTATATTATAATAATTGAATAAAATGATAACTATTAAAACAAAATAAGAAAAATCTTCGATTTAAAGGTGATTTGAAAAAGACACTGAACCGATTTTACGCGATTGGAAAACCCTAAATATGTAACGTCAAAAAGCAAGCTGTCTTCATTAGAATAAATATCCAAAAGATTTTCTTACTTTTCTAAAGAACTCCTACAAGCCAATAAGAAGTTTTCAACAGAGAAATTCTTTTAAAGAAAATCTCTTCTAGATTATCCCCGACGAAGTTCCATTTAATTTCATTCTTTTGTCCTAATGATTATGTACCGAACATGATTGGACATTGGAGGACATTCGTTAATGGCATTGAGATGTTAAAGGGGATGCTCGAAAATTCTATCGTTCGTCAACTATTCTAGAATCGAATCACTTGTAGACCTGGTGTTCTTTAGGAACTGTGAATGATTAAATCTCTTTCCGGAACTTAGTCCTCGCAAATTATTTTTGGGTCGCATTAATTCTTGATCTGCGATTGCGTTATCTTACGAACATAAAATGACATTTTCTTTTTATTATACGAATTTTTTTTATAGAATGTTCACTCTGTCAGAATGATGACATCTAAAAAATTGCTCGTGGAATTACTAATACTTCCTATAAGAAGGTTAAAGCTGTGACCACTCTCCTTTTAGAAAATTAATTCTATTTCATGTTATATGTGCACCTACATATTTCTTTGAGGTTTCTTATAGGCGTATATTTCCATTTGCAATAAAGCATCGAATGAAATAACAATTCGTTTATTCGTTTATATTTGAGCTGAGAGTTCTGTTTTACGAAAATGTAAATTTTTAACGCAAGTAAATATCATTATACAGTAGACTCCGCTTAATGTGATCGCGGTTAATGTTATCAATCGCTTATTATTATCGAAATCACTGGGTCCCTCTATTCAATTGTATGTTAAAATTATCGTTTTATGTGATCGTTACATCAGTTAATCGGATCAGTTTACAAACCTCATTTTAACTCGCAAAGGAATATTCACAATCTATTCAGAAGGAATCCATTCTTTTTTTTCCTTCGCTGTTGTTTGAATTTTTGAAAATACTCCCTCTTCCAACTAGGGAAATGGGGAATGAACAAAGGAGTGGGGTATTACACGTTCCTGAAAATTTTCAGAAATACGAACACCCTGCTGGTGGTCAGTGGTTGTTATATAAGCAGAAGGCAACACTTTTTTTTATAGGAACTGAGAAGGAACTTATTCACATTTTATGCCTTGCTCTCTTACACGCAGTTTGTCGATATGGAAGCCAGAAAGCAAAATGATTTAACGTTAAAAAAAAAACTTTTAAATCGTTATGACAGGTTGATTATGATTACTAACAATGAGCTTTTTAGAAAAAATACTAGACAGTTAACCATTGATCAATTTTTTTAATTACGTATACAGTTCTTATTCTTATAATATACAGTACATAAGTATAAGGTGTGTGTTTTTCAATTTGTTTTGAAATGTGGTACGTGTAAATTAAAGGAGAGGGTAAATTTATATAATTTTGCATATCGTTTATTGTTATCTATCGGTTATTGTTGTCAAAATCAGGGTGTCCCAAACTGATCACATTAAGCTGAGTCTACTGTATTTAGTAAAAATTGAAACTTGTTCGAAATTCCGTAAATAAAAAGTTCCACTCTTCTGAGACAAACTTGAATCGAAATATTTATATTCAAATTTGAGAAAATTATTATTTCTCCTGCTACGGGTCTCGAACGATGGGCAAAAGGGTAAAGCGATGCAATTCGGTACCGGAGGTCATGGATTCAAATCCCACCGTTGACAGGGATGTTCGCAGACGCTCGGAGTCGGCTTTAGGTGTAGATCTCGGTCTCGCTAGTAGGCCACAGGAAACGCAGATAATTTTCTTTGTGTAATTTATACTAGTAATTTAAAGCTGAAATCAAGTTGCAACGTCCTTTTTACGGAAAAAATGGATAAGGTTCCCTGATTATAAACGGGGGATGCATCGATATTAAAGTAGCAACCCGTAGTGGTGAAACTCAGAATTCGTACACCGTAACAAAGATAGACAAAAAATTACGATGAAATGTAGTCAAATGATTAATACGAATCCGCACAAATGCAATGAAACCGCTGTGACGTCACTACAACTCATCCGCTTCACAAAGAAGTTTTGTTAAAGCGCAGGGCAGGGCGACACTCTGACTGGGGTTTTGACACTACACTACAAAGGATTGTCGCTTCGACCACGCCTTGAGATGTCCGAGATGAATTAGAAGGTCGGACGGGACAACAAAGTGTCAGACTTTGAGGTGGCACCGAAGGAACCAATAAGAGGCTACCAGGACGGCGACGCGGAAAGAAAAAGCCAATGGGAAGAGGCGAAAGGTGACGACAGGTGGAACGAGATTTTCGCCGGAGAGACCCTGAGGACAGAAGAACGAGGAGAGGTTCGACTTGTGGTGGTTGCTTTATTTGGAGAGCTTTTCTCCAGCTTTGTGTGGGACTCAAGGAGACCCAGTTGTATCCCTGTACAACGGTATCTGTCGGCACCTGTCCGCAGATTGTTTTTTAGGTTCGCCTGGAACCTGGGACTTTTAGATTCGCACCAGCCCGCCTGAGCTGTGATTTTCATTTGGAAAATTTGTACGTACTCCATTTTAATCAAGAATAAACGTTTTTATTGTTTCTTAGCTGTACGTCGTGTCATAATCACTTTGACATCTACACGATACTCGAGGATCCCGTGACGTTACACCGCATGAAAAAGAACTAATGCATGCTTTCAGTCAAAAAGGGTTTGACGATTTTTCTTTTTCGAATTATTACACATTCACTAATTTACTTATTTCATGGAAAGAAAAAAGTGCAAAATGCTCCAAACTAAAGTTCACAAAACAGAGGCTCTACTACCACTAGGACGTTTGATAGAGCACTGCTTTTCGATACCGGAGTTCGTAGCCGTTCGGAATGGGCTTTAATCAGTAGGTCTCGGTGTTATTAGTCCTCGCGAGTTATTGTTGTCGAAATCATCGGGTCCCGATTTTCTCTATTCACTTGTATGTTAAAAACAGTAGCCCGTAGCGCTCCAAACCAACTGACACTAGGATTGCCAATAGTGCCTTATTAGATTCGATGGAGACAAAATTTTCTGTCTGCATCATGATCTCTATATAATATGACCTGCGGAAACACTTCTAAAAACCTGAATCATCGCGCAAACTTTTATTAAGATCGCTCGAGCCGTTTTGGAATACTTAGTGAATATAGATACAGACTTATGGAAGTTGCATTTTAAAAATTACTGACAGCATCCGAAAAGATGAAAATTAACGACCAAATTTCACGTTGAACCACATAAAATAAAAACGACCGGAAGTAGAATTTTTAAAAAATTGAAGTTTTTCTTCCGAATGGTGTTCACATTTTTAAAATTAAAATTACATAAAATAGGAAGTTACAAATTAAATATAAGACAAAATATTCTTTTAAAAAATGTTTGCAATAATGCAACACAGTTTAAATACAGATCCAACCTAATAACAGATCATAATTGTCCTAACTATTCTTTAAAATGCCGTAGAGGTAAAATAAGAACAGATTTAGAAGCCTAAATGTTGAAATTTTACAATTGAAAAATAAAAAAAAATTGATTTTTGGCAAAAATGACGTTTTCAACGGAGACGGATACCTTAAAACTGCTTTAAATTCTAATCATTCTTCACAAAAACCGAGAATTATTTAATTGCATTAAAAGGAAACTTTAATTAACTTGTGATCATTAACTTGATATTTTTAATAGTTCTAGTTTAAAGATTTCCGCTCGAGTTCAACTAATTGAAAGGATCTTTTAATGTAGCGCTGTAAGAAGTTGCCAGTTTAGACTTATTTAATTCTGTCGGACTAACGATTTCATCAAAAATACTATAAATAAATTTTCCAATTATTTAACTCCATATACTTTCACTAATAAGTTGATTAAAATGTAAACGCATTATGGATCAGCCCTATGTTAAGAAAAAAAGAGGCAGCCGAACATAAAATCCCACCTTGTCGAAATTAGAATTTATAATAAATATTTTGTCGCTAATCATTGGCTGCGATAGAAAGTTGCTTAATGAAACTCTGTCCGGGGGAAAAGTTTCTTCAAGTACTTGCTTTTAACGAGGAATTTTGTGCGCCGAGTGTGCATTTCATTAGCTGCGCGGAATTTGTTCGATATAAACACTTGAGCGGCTCATTTATAAAATTTCCGATGCTAATTAAAATCGGGGCAGAGAAATCTATTAGCAGACTTTCGGCGGCGTAAAAATAAATATCCATTTTTAAGTGATAGGAGGGCGATAAACAAGCAGGTAGGTGGAAGTTTATAACTCTCAAGAAATGCGACTTGTTATTAAAAATTGAAATCCTTAAAAGGTGTTACGCCATGACTTTCAGAATATAAGGTGTTACCACCAGGTGGCACTGCAGACGCCAACGTAGAAACGTTTTTAAAGTTTTTAGTGTACTACAAGATTTGACTTTGAAAGCCAAAATTGACGTCGATTCCTCTTTTACTTTTTTTGACAATTTGGTTGTCAATGTCACATATTGCTTATGTCCCAGTATGTTCAATGTACGAAGTGCATCCAGAAAGTAAGCTTTCCCCTTTAAAGTAAACGTGATTAGCCGTGTTAATTGCGCGTGTGTTACAGATCTATGACGTATTAATCATAGGCCAGCTGGATAAGTCCCGATTCGTGCCAGTAGCTGGGTAGCAGTGGTCCGAAATGGAAACTGTAGTTCCTTCTCTCGCTGCCTGCAAGGTTCGGTCGGTGATCTTGAATCCACAATACATTGCGCGAATTGAAATTCATCGTCAGCTCTGACAGGTCTATGAGCCGAAACGGACATCCCAATGCAAAATTCAACGCTTAAGACATTTCTGCTACGGTATCACGATGACGGCGACGAGTTCCACGACAGGATCGTCACGGGGAATGAGACTCTGATTTCGCACTTTATCCCGGAAACCATGCAGCAGTCAATGAATTGGTATCATAGTGGATGTTCGACCAGGACCCAAATCGAACAGACGCTGCCGGTACGTAAAGGGAAGTGCTCGGTGTTCTGGGACAGGAAGGATGGTTCCGTTCACAGGCGGCAGAGTTCTACGACAGAAGTATACAAAAGTGGATCCCAAAATACGACAAGTGTCTCCCTTCTGGTGGTGACTATGTTGAAAAATAGCTGAAACACTGCTGTACTTGTTGCCAATAAATACGTCCCTGAATGTGTGAGATCTTTTTTTCTTTTAAATAGGGAAACTTACTTTCTAGATGCTCCTCGTATATAAATGTTGGTTGATGTCTTGTAAACTCCTGTGGCCTGTGATATTACATGGTAGATCAGAGGATGGTCCTTTAAATAAACTAGAGGAGATTTGATGATTTTTGAATCAAAGTTACCCAGAAGAATTTTTGGAGCTGATTATGAAAACACCAAATGTCAAACCCTATGTAATCACGAATTATATCGAAAATATAAACCAGATATAGTAATCGCTACTAAATCCTATTGCCTTCGATGGCTAGGATACCTTTAACACTAGATTTACGGATTTTGATCATATGCCTATTTTTATTGAAGTGAGCCAATTTGACTCATACAAGAAAATGATAAAATAAATATCAGTTGTAATAAATTTACAAATAAATTACAAAATTATCTCTGTAGATCAAGTTTTTCTGTCAAAAAAAATTAATTTTATAAAATTATAAATTATATATTACTTCACTGCACTGCACTGCACACACATGATGTATAAATCGAAATGAGGACAGAAGTGGTTAATAATGTAGCGGAGTAGCGAAAACAAGTGACAATGGCTCCCACATACACACAACGTACAGGGTATTTCGTATTGAATGGGAGAAAAAGAAAACATGATTGTGAACGTTGTAACTAATATATTTAAAAAATTCAAATTTACCTCAAAACTACATTTATTCAAGTTTCTACAGGTGTTCAATAGGTGCCCCTCCGGTGATACAAAATTGTCTACACGTTAATCAAGCTCCTGCCACACTCGTGATGCCCATGTGATGGAGTACAACACTGCAGTTATACGCCTCTTCAATTCCTCTAAGTCCTTAGGAAGTGGAGGCACAGACACCTTGTCTTTAACGAAACAACAGAGAAAAAAAATCACACGGAGTTAGATCTGGTGATCTCGGTGGCCAATGAAGGCATGTCAAATCCTGTGGCCCAGCAAGGCCAATACAGCGATGGGGTAGACGTCCGTTCAGGAACTCAGGTACGTTTTTATTCCACTGTGGGGGAGCACCATCTTGCTGCAAAATGAAATCAGGGACAGCTTCCTCCAGCTGGGGGAGCAACCACTCAGAGAGCATGACCCATTCAATATGAAACATCCTGTATTGTATGTGAAAAATGCCAAATGAGAAGGGAAACAAATCACTTGCGACTTGACTGTTGTCCAGGCCTGATAGGACCCATACATTTCATGTTATGCGATTAACTGTTAAACCCTTCTGTGAGTCCAATTGGCTCACAACCGTGACGTGCGACTTGACTGTTGTCCAGGCCTGATAGGACCCATACATTTCATGTTATGCGATTAACTGTTAAACCCTTCTGTGAGTCCAATTGGCTCACAACCGTGAAAATAAGTATACACCATTGGATAATGAGAAATGAAGGTGTCTGCGGGGAAAAGGAATGGAATCTCACATATATTTTATTACTTAACTAAAAACCAACGTATGTTTTCGAAAAGTGATATTAAAGTTTTATATATATATATATATATATATATATATATATTATATATTATATATATATATACATACATATGTCAGGATTTAAAATATAGATTAATTTTAAGAGATTTTAATTAGGGATTCTTTTAATGAGAGTGACGTGGCTTGAGGAGTTAGCCACATAAATACGGCTCACGTGCAGTGATATGGGCAGAGATCAGTATGCACACTTCACGGTCAGACCTGTGATATCCGAAGCAGTTAAACCTGCCTTTGTTACCAGTTGGGCGCCAATGTGAGTCGCCATTGTTGAGTAGAGTGTTGATGAGATTTAAATAAAGAGATGAAGTGGTACTCCGAACTCTAGTGTGCTTACTGGAACCTATCATATATATATATAGTGATCAAAATTTTAATGAGTCAAATTAGCTCGGTCCGTAAGTCAATATGTGCCTAGTGTTAACTATCAGAAGACCAAAACCCTGCAAAAAAAAAAGGAATAAGGACAAACCAGAACAAATAAGAAGGAATAAGTACAAACTGTCAGCCACCGATTAGGTAGTTGAGAAGAACTTGGAAGAGAATTGGTGTAACAAACTAGAATGACATGGCTCAGAATAGGTGAAGATGGCAAAAACTTACTGGGTCGGCCTACGCCTGTAGAGGCTGTAGTGCCCAAGAAGACACAGCAGACCCCTACATAGAAATATTTTTGTAAATTTTAGTGTACTTCAATATTTGATTTAGGAAGACAAAAAAGCGTCGATTCCTCTTTTATTTATTTTTTGACAATTTGATTGTCAATGTTACATGTATTGCTTATGTCCCAGGATGTTCAAATGCATATAAATGTTGGCTGGTATCTTGTCCCCGGCCTGTGATATTACATGGTAGATCACAGGATGGTCCCTTAAATAAATTAGAGGAGAACACATTGATGATTTTTGAGACAAAGATACCGGGAAGAATCTTGGGAGCAGTTTATGAAAACACCAAATGGCAGAACCTATGCAATCACGAATTATATCGAAAATATAAACCAGACATAGTAATCGTTATTAAAACCTATTGCATTGGATATCTAAGACACCTTTAAGTATCATAAGACCCTGCAAAAAAAGAAACCAGAAGAAATAAGAACAAGGGGCCATCCACCGACTAGGTAGCAGAGAAGAACTTTGAAGACAGTTAGTGTAACAAACTAGAGAGACATGGCGCAGAATAGGTGAAGATGGCAAATCCTCCTTAGGTCGGCCTACGTCTGTTAGAGGCTGTAGTGCCCAAGAAGACACTGCAGAGCCCTACATAGAAATATTTTAGTAAATTTTAGTGTACTTCAAGGTACTTAGGTAGCTAAAATGGTCGTCGATTGCTCTTTTTTTTTTTTTTTTTTTTTTTTTTTTTTTTTTTTTTTTTTTTTTTTTTTTTTTTTTTTTTTTTTTTAAATTTGGTTGAAAATGTCACATGTAATTCGGTTATGCCTTAGTATGTTCAAAAGTGTATATATGTTATTCGATGTCATGTTCATTTTTAGAAGTCATATGACTCTTTATAGAAGAGGGTTGCATTTGACTCGAGAAGTTTACTTCTAAGAGTGAAACCTCGTCGAATTTTTGAAAAAGAATATATTAACACTAGATTTATGGACCGAGCCCATTTGAGTCATTAAAAATTGGATTACTATATATATATATATATATACAACTTTAATATC
>CM063501.1:1811935-1846935 GCA_032207245.1 Pardosa pseudoannulata | reverse complement strand
TGAGGTGATCAACCACCGCAGAGTTCAGTACTTGACATTCCTGCTGTAAGGTGGTTTCTATATCTGTAAAAGTGGCTGGAGGTAAGAAACGCCTACATATAGCAAGACCCAAAGATTTTTAATTGGATTAGGTCCGGCGAGTAAGACAACCAATCCCCAAGTGGAACAACCTAACTCTCCAGAAAATCTCCAGTACTCGAACGTGCATTATCTTCTAATAACGAACGAAGGACCAGCAGCGTACAATTTCACAATGGGGTCTAGGACTACGTCTCAATACCGTACAGCCGTCACTGAACCACGTCTGTAGACCGAAGGCTTGAAGTAAAATGTCAAGCCTTCGGTCTCAGTGACAAAGTTCCTCCCCAACCCCCCCCCCAAAAAAAAAAGACAGATTCATTTAGATATGTATATAAACATTAAATTATATTGGTCCCTGCTATAAAAATTACTTCAAATATAATACAGCGTAAGTACTTAAAACGAGTAACACATTTTAATTGGATATACAAGGTGACTATTTGCTGTTGATCTAACGTTATACCGTTTCATTTTGTTCACACCGTACCTTCGAGGCATTATAATGTTCTTTTAATAGAAATTTAGATTTGTGTAAGACGGATTATGAATCGAGTAAAGCAAAAACTCCTTCTCCGTTGTCGAAAATCTGCGCACATGGCGTCAAAAACATTTTTAACCTTTTGAAGACGGGCGTATCACATATGCAACATCTTTAAAGGAATCAGGTTTTCTCTAGTATTCAGATATCTCTAGTAGACGAGTTCACTTATAACAGACATAGGGCTACGTCTAGTCGCAATAAGAAATACAAATTAAATATTTTACTTAAAATATCATTAATGATATACTCGTCCTGAATCTATTTGGAAGTTGTTGCATATTTGATGTACCCGTTCTCAAAGGGTTAAAAATATTTGATATAAACTCTCCTTTTTTACTTTATACAAGAAGTTCTTATTTTTTAGAAACAAATTTGGCAAGACTAATTTAATAAAAATTGAGAACAAATTCTGAAAATCCCATATATTTACGAAAACAATTAAAAAAGATATGATTTGGTGAAAATTAAAAAACAATCTTCTGTTTAAAGTTGCTGAAAGTTGAATTGTAAACCCTTAAAGAATTTGAAGAAACGTCAAATAAATCAAATGAAGTGAAGTAAGTAAAATTGTCATTTTACAGGTGCACAAGAGACTCATGTTGTGAATATAATTTGAACTCTTAAAAGTCTACGATAACTTGATTACAGATATTCACGTATATATATTCATCAGAGATGATTCATGGGTTAACAATGCGGTGTTGATTAAGAATAATATTTCAAACTATTCCTTCGAATATTTCATACGTTACCTCCAAAATAAATTCTCTCTCTCTCTCAATTCCATTCTGTGCCGTGTTTTGCACTTGCGACAGAATGTAATTTTTCTTCGGATAATTCCTAATTACGGAGCGAAACCGTACTTGCCAAAAGTTTCACAAAACACGAACAAAGTTCTTGGTTCGAGTTAAAAACGTACTATTCACAAAAACCTAATTAAGTCGCTTTCCTCGGGAGCATGATGCACATATCGATTTTTCAACCTCGCTGAAAGTGAACAGTTTTCTTCTACGAGATGGTGTAGAGATATTCTTTAATTTAAATTACAAGGGAATCTATCTCTCGGATAAATATTGCTTACTGCAATTTCTTAATTTTTAATAGAAAAAAATTGTTTTGGAGAAATATAAAATAACTAGTATATGAACTGTTTACTGCACAAATCAATCAAAACCTCCTTTAAACCTTAAAAATTCTTTTTTTAAAATCTAGTAGTAAGGCAATATACACTGTCTACCAATAAGTATTCGGACACTTATGCAAATGACGATATCTGCGGTCCTGAGGTACGCCACGCCCTCCGCCGGTATACATCGTGTAGGAAACAGCATCGGCATGAGTCGCATGCAAGATGCCGTGCAGTTCGGAGCTCTCGGATTTCGTGAAAGGTATAATTATCGGATATCACAAATGTGGCCGATCCTTAAGGGACATATATAGCGATCTGAAATACCCAAAATCGACTATGTGATTAAGAAGTGAAAGGTGAGTGGTAGTATGCCTCCAGTCGGCAGACCAACGAAACTGGGAGATAGGGAACGACGAGTGTTGTGCAGAGAAATTCGGAAGAACCGCACCCAACCGATGGCCCTCATCCGCGAGGAGTTTCAACAGGCATCTGGGAGTATTGTTTCAATGAATACCATCCGTAAGAAATGACATCTGCTTGATTTTCATGGTCGTGCTGCTGCCTATAAGCCTTTGATCACAAAGTCCAACAGCGCAGCTCGGTTAATGGGGTGCAAAGCACATCGAAATTGGATTTTAGATAAGTGTAGGAACTTCTATGTCTACTCCAAGCCGAGTGGAAGACAATACCAGTAGCTGTAATACAAAGACTTGTGGAAAGTATGCCTCGGAGGGTTCACGCTGTCATTGCCTCTCGTTGAGGCTCTACCAACTATGGATTTTGAATAAAGTTAGTTTTTCTTTTCTATCACAAGTGTCCAAATACTTATTGGTAGACAATGTGCTGTCAGCATGCATCCTGTAATATGATAGAGGAACAGTACCGAAGTAAAATTCAGTCCAAATACCCCATTACGGCCAGATGAAATTCTCGATGTTTTCGAATCTAAAATCAAGGATAAAAACCCGTGTCTCTCAGCTTTTACCCCTTTTTAACCCCAAATTTAAAACGGCTACTTGTCACGCCTCTCTGGCAAGAGGTGTAACCCATTAAAACATTAGCTTGTCCTTAGGGCCAATTTAGGAAATTTTGAACAAAAGGGAGATGATTGCTATCGGAATCAGACTTTTTCTTAGATTTTTCGGAGATTTTTGCATAGATTTGTCTTAAACTTTTATTGTTACCTATATATGGAACCCATCCAACTGACGCTGGGGCAATAAATATCTTTCGTAACTGAAACAGTGTCTTGCGTTTCTACACCAACTGACCATGACTATAATCCCCTGTCGTACGATTCATTTTACGACACACATCTTTATACATAAAATTCTTCTGTCCGTGTGTTTGTAATAGAACTCCTCCTAAACGGCTGGACTGATTTGGATGACATTTTGTGTATATCATTACGTTGAATCGAGAATGGTTTAGATTCACCATTGGATGGATATATATATATATATATATATATATATATATATATATATATATAAAGTGGTGACCTTGGACGAAGGTTCACGGGTTGTATCCACACGCTGGGCCACTAAAGGTGCCGAGATCGTGGATTCGTCCATAGGGTCTACTGCGCACTTTAGTTGCGCATCTGGCTGCTTTGATCTTTGGAGAAAAACCGCCTCCGAAGCCATCGTCCGCCAAGGCTATTTTATCGTCTGTCCCTATCGACCACTATAAGCCATACCCCGTCCAGACGGTGGTGATGGCTTGCAGTGGACATAGTGTGGAGGGGCCTTTAGGGGTGCCACCAGGGTGAGGAAGTGATTTTAGGTGCGGCTTTAAGAATGTTGTGAGAATTTTAGAAATCTTAAATAATCGAAAGTAGGTTGGCGAGTTTGTGTCGCCAAGAGAAAGGAGATTTTATCTATTACAAAGAGTTTAACGCCAAGAGGCTACTAGAAAGACGGAGAAATCGTGGGCTTGGTTTTTTAATATAAGAGTTAGTGATTTTAATTCTAAGGTCAAAGTATTTACATTTTTACATCTATATATATAAAAATGAATTTGTGTCTGTCTGTACTCGATAGACTCAAAAACCATACATCCAATCGCTATGAAAATTTGGGAAATTATTCGGTACATCCCTAGGAACATTTTTGAAAATTTGTAACGTTCGAAATCCATTCCTCCCCCCTTTTTCGAGCGTTTCATGTCATTATTCCAAGCATTATTTTCCCCGGTTAAGCGCAAACGATTCACTGTTTAATTTATCGCATCATAACTAAGTGGAAGAAGTAATATTTCTAGCAATGTGACGTCATCCCATGCAATTGTTTTAAGCACGGTTTTCCTCGGTTAAGAGTAGGAGATTAAAATTTTCAATTTATCACGTAATAAATAGGCAAAAACGATATTTTTTTATCATTATGACGTAATTCATTTACATATTTCATTTACTCATTTAAACATCGTCTGCGTAGTATCCATTGGATTGGACCTGGGAATGGAGATATAAAGTGATTCACTTTCATTTCTATGTGACTCAAATTATAGCATTTTTATATAAGAACTCATTTTGAATTTAATTCTTAAGTTATTTTTTACGTTACAATGAAATGTTTATCAACCATATTCTAACCACAAAAAGTACAAATTTCAGTGACTCTCATAGGCAAATAAAAACTTATCCTTTTATATAGTTATCTTTATATTCATATGGTTGTCGATACGAATGTGTGTTTCTGTTTCATACAAAACCATGGGGTTTGTCATAAATTTCCTTAATTTTAGACAACATTTATTAATATCAACAAAATCAGCACTGTGGCTGTCAAAACCTCTGCTTCCTATTCTACCACGTAATATGGCAAGATCGATTAACGTTGCTAATCAACGTACAATAGTAATAGAGTAATGTAATTTAGGGTTAAACTTTTTACCACGAAAAAAGTTTGAGCAAATTTAATATAAGACACAAATTTGATTTAAAAAAACTGAATAATGTTATAATACTCTTATGATAGAAATATATAAATATGCCAATGACTCGAACTGAACTGTGATGAATTTAGAGAGTTATTCATGAAAACAAAATTCTTTGTTTAAAGGTAATATATTAAGTTCACCGTAGCGAAGTACGGGCACACTTGCTAGTTACATATATAATATACACGTGTGTATGTGTAATCTGTATAGCAAAGACATTTTCAAACATTAATACCAAAATGTAAAATTATGTTCCCCTCTCTTGCTAAAGTTTTAAAAAACAAATTCTCATTAACGAGTTAAGTAAATTTTCACTCATTAATTTTTCGATCACGATTTTCGCTGGAAGAATCTGCTGCTGATTAAGAACATCCCAACTGCGTCACCCGAAAGAAATATAATTTCTTTGAATTCCTTTTCACTCGGATTCGTTACGCGGAATGTTTCGCAGTCATCATTTTTCTTCGGATAATTACTAATTACGACGGAAGTTTTAGAACGCGAAGAAAAATTCTTTAGCCGAGTCAAAGCACCGATTTGAAAAAAATCCGCCAGAGCATAATACGTACCATGAAAAAGTGAACAATATATTAACACATTGTGTGCGGGTACATTTCGCAGCGGAATTTGTAAAGAGAGCGGGCGTTTTGAGCGTAAATTTGGTTATTCAGTTAAATCTCAATAGATCGAAAATTATTTCATTTTTTAGCCAACTTTTCGTATTTTAGATTGAAATATATAAATAACAACCATAAGATTTTTTTAAACAAAAAATACATTTTTTAGTGGATAAATTTATAATAGTATCGTAAATATGAAAAATCAAATAGAAATAGTAGTATATAGTTTTAATTTTTTCGAATTATGCTATATATAAACATTTTTACATTATAAAAAAATGAAAGACAAGAACATTCGGCTTAGCTTTCCTCTATATACCGTTATTTTTGTATTCACAAACAAACCAAGTTGTTACACTAACCCGTACTAGTACGTGACCCGCGCTCAAGTATCAATCGTCAGAAAACGTACTAGTACGTGTATCGTGTACAATGTGTTGATGCCATAAAGAAAATACCAGAGAACAAATTTACAAGTTAGGTAAAATTAAGTTGATAGCAGCATTTCAGAAAATAAATCTGATACTGTATATGAAACATAGAATTAAACTTAATTATATTAACTTAGTTCTACTTTAGTGAGTATGTATCAAGTTTCATTATTCTAAATATACAGAGAACAAAAATACTTTATAAAATAACTTTAAAAATTGACATTATAAAAAAATGAAAAGAGCAATCATAAAACTAACAATGTTTTACAGTTAGGTAGCGTTAACAACATTTTCCTCTATGAAGAGGTGCACGGCAAAGCTTGCATATGTAAGAGGTTTCACTCCGCACTATTTTTCGCGGCACACGCACTACATTGTCTTTGCGGCTTTTTCTTCTTTTCAGTAGTAACAATTTTCTCTAACATATGTTTCCGGATATCCAATGATAATCTTCCAGGAGGGTCCTATTTAGGTGCCCTTTGTGTACTAGATGTAGGTGACCCTGGATCTGGAACGTTAGTTTCAGGTAATGGATCAGTTACCCATTCCAATGCGACATCCTATAAAAATTGGTGTATTTAATTTTTTTCGTCTCTGTGGATTTATATTGTTTTGAATTTTAAATCTAAATTGATATTTTAATCCACCTTCCCGTTCTGTGGTTCCGCATCGACTGATGTAAAAACTAGTTTTTATTTGTCTTCATTTTTCCAGAATCTATGTAGTAGATAAGAACATTCGGCTTCGTTTTCCTGTCTATACCGTTATTTTTGTACCCACAAACAAACGGTGTTGTTACACTAACCCGTACGCATCCTTCGCTCAAATATCAATCGTCAGAAAACGTACTGGTATGTGTCCCGCATAGAATGCGTTAAGCTATTTATTAAGCTTTTTTATATATTTAATTTTTTTCGTCTTTGTGGAATTGTATACGACGTCTAAATTTTTCCAGAATCTATGTAGTAGACAAGAACATTCGGCTTCGTTTTCCTGTTTGTACCGTTATTTCTGTACCCACAAACGAACCATGTTGTTACACTAGACCGTACTAGTACGTGACCCGCTCTCAAGTATCAATCGTCAGAAGACGTACTAGTACGGGACCCGCATACAATGTGTTAATCGAAAATCTGAAAATCTCTACTTTGATTCAAAATACAGAGAAGCAATGTGTATTGATACAATTTGTATATACTGTATATATAGATACACATATACATTATGCATAGGTAAACAAATTCTAGGCGCTTGACATCTGGCATAGAAAAAGGCTCTCCACCCCCTGGAAACCTACAGATTTTTTTCTCTTCTTTGTATACAGAACTTTTATCCACTGTGGCTGTTTTACAGAAAGAGAACTAAAAATTAATAAACCAATAAACATACATATGTATTCAAATGTTATTATTCGTTTTAAATTGCATTTAATTCTTCGTCAGGAATTCCAATTGGATGACTTATACTAGATTACGAAATCACGTGACATTTCCGTCAAGCAATTTTACTAATGAAGCGAACCGGGGTAGCTCAGTCAGAAAAGTACCGCAATTTCGCCCGTTTAGTCCGCACCATCATATAGTCTGCGAGCGCGATATTTTATTTAAAAAATTTCACAAACCATCCTATAGTCCGCACTACTCGATCATCCGCGGACTACACGTGCAAAAATATGTATTTTAGCTTGACAATATTACATCATTTTGAGAATAAAAACCTAAGTACAGTAGAGGGCCGAAAAGTATGGATTAGATTCAATTAATTCCTCCTTTAAAATTTGAAATAATAATTTCTTCTGCCATAGCCTCGGAGACGAATTGGAACGGAAGAAACAGAGCGGCCTGTATTTTTCTGTTTTAGAACCTAAATCGTCTTATAATGAAGGCTATCGTATTTTTCCACGACGATGGGATCGCTTTCTTCTCCTATTTTTAATGTTTCCTTTTGCTTGCGCCAATTTCTGACTGCTATCTCGTCGACCTTCTGAATGACTTTCAGCTTGAAATCAGCAGTTAAACTGCGACGATGTTTTAAAGACATAGTGAATGACGAATATGACCGCAAATCAAAACTTGGAAAACAAAACACTCAGTTAAGAGTGATCCTCGTGGTGAAATGACCTTCGACCCTCCACCTTCGTTTTTGAACCCATCCACTCGGTGTTGTCGATCGGAGCTGTCAATAGTGACTATCGATATCTTCCCGTACTCCAGGACAGAATGTAAGATTGCACTACTTGCTATTACTCACTCGTTCTGCTTTATGGGTTGTATTTCATTTTCATGGTATATTACCGATATGATACGATGTTTTCTTGGCATCTCGTGAGTCGTGCTTTTGTTTACATTTGATCATCGGCCGTTCGAGAGACGCGCTTCCCCCCTGTAACGGCGTGATTTAGCGGTGTGTCGACATCAAAGAACTTTGTTTTGAGAGGTAGACTTCGCTTGTGTGGATACAAAAGGATTGTTTTCCCCGGCACCACGATGTCTACACTGTTGTGCCCTATAGTAGAGGAAAAATTTACCAGACAACCCGGCACCTTCACTGACAGCCAGAAATAGGATCATTGGAACGACAAAGGATTTGCCGCGACTTGGATGTAGCCGCTAAGAATTCCAGGGACCCTTGGCTTTGCGACCGATGATTGTTTAATCCGGACCAATCCAGTTGTTCGAAGGTGAGGTCATCGCTAGGTGATCCAATAACGAAATTGTGGGTGAGGCCACTCCCCTAGAAAGAGACAGGAGAAGATTTGTTTTTTAGAGAAGTTAGCTAGCAACCAGCTAATTCAGAGGTCGCCTTGACCAGTCTCTCTACCTGAATTTTTTTTTTTTTTTTTTTTTTTTGGGGGGGGGGCTATAATTTCACCTTGGGATTTTTTCTTTAAGGAGCTTGGGATCTTTTCTTTTGGGATATTTTCTTTTAACCCGCATTGTCTAACTCTCCATAGGAGAGTTTTATTTTGCGAAATCCCGTCTTGGGACATATCTCTTGCTGAGATTGAAACGATACCCTGTGCATTGGGTTTCCTTTTCTAATATAATCCTCTTTAGGATTGTTTGCATTTTTCCTTCGGAACTCTAACTGTGCTTTGATATTTTACCATTACTTCAGTGAACTTTCGCTAGAGTTACCGAATTGTTTCTTCTGTCGAATCACCAATATTTCGGAAGAGACTGATTTTAGTTTAGGTACCCGTCTCTACTGAGGCCTACGTGTACTAATCACTTACCTGTGATCAGAAATTGTTTTTTTTTGTGTAGTTGTGAAATGATGTATATAGCAGAAATGTAAATAAATTCATTAATCAAGGTACACCTGATTTGTGTCACCTAAAACAGGGGCCGGATACGTTACACCCCCTTCTTCCGATTTTGATGATTTGAGCAATGATTAACCAGCAGATAGTTCGAGGCTGAAGAAATTTGCTTTTTAAACTCGGATAGTCCGCTGACTATACGTGCAAAATTACGGTAGTCGTAACCGGAGGGTTGTTGGATCGGGGCCAGTCATTAATGCCGAGTTCATGAATAGCGTTTGGGGCACTTAAAACTGGTTCATGGTCGCTCTGTCTTCCAGTTTCCGAATTGATACCTCTGGAGCAATTCCGAAGAACCTTGAGTAGACGGTATGTCTGCAACGGCATCATCAGAAAATGGAATACCCGTACAGAATTTTTGGAACTATTTCTTCTAGAATTTAAATATGAATCTCTAAGTATTTTCTCCAGTGCAAGAGTTGGTTTCAGTCCAGCCATGACGGTAAGAAGTTCTGATAATCTGTTTTGCCCTTTTATTCTTACCTTGATCTTGAAGTGAAAAAATAGAACATTCTGCTGCCGACTTTAATGAGTGTAGAGCAGGGATGGGCAAACTACGGCTCGCCGGAATGTTTTATCCGGCCCGCGGATAGAATTTTAAGTTGCCGGTCCGAGGCAAATTAAAAGAAATATATATTTATACATAATATATCCATCTCCTTTTCTACTTTGCTTAAATATTATATCCCACATTTATTATCTCACGCCCAGAAAATCGGCGGTCTATTTGCTTCTTATATGGGAACAAGTGTTTTCGACTTTGAACCCTAGAAAGAATCATTTCAGAAGTAGACTGACAGACGAGCCTTTAGCATCGTTCCTTAAAATCAGTACATCTCACTTCGAACTAAAGTATAAGGAACTTTTAAAAGTGAAATCGCAATTTCATTCATCTCCTTAACGTATTTAAACCATTAGGTACTTGTATATTGTTCTTAAAATTTTAGATAAATTTATCTTGGCCCGCCCAAATTTATTTTCTTTCGATTTTTGGTCCGCGGCCGAAAAAGTTTGTCATCCCTGGTGTAGAAATTATGTTTATTATTAACAACTATATAGATTCCTGTAATCTTTGAGACAAAAATTCCTTTAGTTGAGTTGAACTCCTACCAAATAAGTTGAGGTTTACAAGGTGCTTTATTTTTATCCCACAATTATAGTAACATGTATAACCGTCACTAACATGCATAATAAAATTTCCTGAAGAAGCATTCATCCATAGTATTCGAGACAGAATCCATGCAGAAAATCGATCGATAGTTGCATTAAAAATATTCCTTAATAAAAATGAGAATTCTCCCCGATTTATAATAAATAAAAATTAACGACACGGATATTGGAAACACATAATCGCATAAAATTAATGAAGTTGATATCGGAATCTACTATTATCTTTCTACTTAAAATTGCTACTTAGATGAAAAGAATGTGTGGCTTGTAGAACATCTCATTGAAAAAGAATGAAGTAGTTAAAAAATGCATATCTCATATGTTAATATCTGAATTGTTTTTGAAATTCATCAACGTATACAGTTTTTTCACTGCTATTCTGTACGCTGTTAATGGTTAACCTCTATTAATGCTAACTAATGAAGAAATATCCTTCAAAATACCATTCCAGGTACGTTTTGGATTGAAGGGCTACTTACTGTCTAAGACAGGGACAAACTACTGAAAGCCGATACAGAAATGCTAGAAATATGAAGCCAGCATTCGGATTTGAACTCCCGACCTCTGGTTTCTTAAGTAAGTAAAGTTAGAGCTCTATCAATCCAATTGCCATTTGTGTAAAGTTACGCGCCGACAAAATGAGACCGGATGTTACTACAGGACAATAGGTGGACCATTCATCAACCTAGAGACAGATGGAGAAGTCATCCACTTCCCGTTAATCGCATTCAGGCTTTTAACCCTTTTCCTTAAAACAACGTATGGGAGAGGGGATCGTTTACGCAAACGTTGTGTCAACTCTTGGAAAGTGAAATGAGGAGATTGATTTCTCTGGCCAGCCAAGCATTTTTACAAAATTTTTAAATGATTTCACTTATAGATCAATAAATTCAGAAAAAAACGACTGAAATGTTTACTTTTGTTAAAGAAAAAAGAGAGAACAATGAAATACCAATAATTATCAATAAAATTCTTATAATTTGATTGAGGCTGATTCTATTGTATATTGAGAGAGTTCCCCATGAGGCACACCATTCTGTTTTTTGTGAATATATGTTAATTTTGTTGAAGAAAAATGGTTCTCCACTGTAATACTTAAAATATACAATAGAAGACTGTCGAAGATCGAGCTTCTTCTTCTTCCTCAATGGTCGCCAGAAGGGTGGGCCATGGCCTTTCGCAGAATCGAGATAAGCGTCTCTTCTCGATAGTCTTCCATTTTTTTATTTTTAGGATCTTTAAGTCTATTTCAAGGCAGTCAATCACCTTCTTCTTTGACGATTAATGCTTTGGTAAGATTCGTTGTTGGTTCTCGTCATTCATTCTAATACACGTAGAAGCTTGCATACATATCGAGCTATCATGGCTAATTTTCATGTCATAATTGAGCCATGCATCGAATTTTAAACTTAAATTTTTTCGAATACAGGACTTTTTCTTTAACAATAAATTAGTAAAACAGTAAAAATTCAAAAACAGTAAAATTATTCTCTAGGAAATAAAGTCTTTGTATTTTTGTTTTTCTAAAAATAAACTTAAAAATTATTGTTTTAATTTTATATGAACTTTTCGATATCTTTCTTTTGAATCATTGGAAAACTCAAGTACAACTGGCCAAAACCTTTAACATTAATTACCGTTGTATTGATATTTTTTTTATAAGGAGTACAATAAAAATTAAATTGGCACGACAACGTTACGACAATTCTAAGTGCAAAACTTCAAAATTATACGGTTAATCATTTTTTAGTTATGTCTAACAGCTTCAATATCCGTTAGGAATTCGTAAATGATGTAGAATTATTTATGTTGTTGAATATTACAATCAGGATGAAAGACAATAATGGCATTTCTCCGTTAAGCCGATATAACCTTTCACCGGTTTTTTGGTGAAACTATACGGCGGCAGACACCATTCAGTGTATTCATATGGTATGTTCTACGTCGATTTTAGAACAGAGGTGAATGCAAATTCACGAATAGAAAAGAGCCTTATTAATTGATTAGCTTAAAGGAATTTTTATTACTTTCTATTCCTTGCTGACTTTGTCAGAAAAATACACGCCACTCGACGTTTTGCAAAAATAAAAAAAGCAAAATGGCTAAATAAAGATACTTTTTACGAAAAATGATACGGGTGACCAATTTCGGCCAAAATGATGCCCACTCAACACCGCGCATGGCGAGGTCAGTGGAAAAAACCCGCCAGCGGGAACCCAAGAAGATCGCCAAAACTTAGCTTGAGTAGGAAGAGCAGCCAAGGAATTTTATGGCGCCAAGCAACGCTCAAGCTGGACAAATGGTGAAAGACGGGGAGAGCAAAACGGCAACCCCGGGACGGTCAGCGCGGGCAGATTCAAGGTGACTTGGACATGGACAAGCCCCATTCCATACAATAAGGGGTCAGGAAGCCGGCAATTCCTGGCATTCTCTTTTAAATAGAATGTGGCTATACCCCAATAGATAAAATCGAAATTTACAATATTAATGAGCTTGAAAGCAGTAATATATACACGAACATAAAAATACCTGATTATTCCTTTTCTCCGAAAACAATAAAATAAGTAAATTTTTTGTAACAAATTTGTGGATTACAACCCAAAGTTTATTTCATTCTAGAATAGTCTTTGGAAAAAAGGTTTCACGAACGTTGCAAAACTGTTTTTAATAAAACAACAAAACAAAATAAAAACCTTCCCATAAAAAGACGCCCTAGGATTATAATAATAGAAAGAATGAATTTAATGAAGATCCCCTACTAAACAATTCGCTATAATCTATCATCTGTATCATCCATCATTACAAGTACTTAAAAATGGATGGTCGAGAATTTCAGGCGTTCCATCTTTTCAAAAATAAAAGAAGACAGTAGTCTTTTGTCGAAGGACTTGAATAAAATGCCAACCAGAAAACGTGCTCGAATTCCCACCAAATCCCAGATGCGAACGCTTTTGTTCTTCCATTTACATGCGGCAGGTAGAAAAAAAGTAAAAAAAAAAAAGTCTTCATTCAGTGGGGCATCATTTAATTTCTTGTTTCGATACTCATTTTTTACCCTGGAAAATTAGTAAAAAAATAATCCCTCCGCTTAGAAGAAAATATCGTATATTTTCATTAAATATCTAGTAAGAAAAAAAAAGTGCTGCTAAAGTAGATGTAAACTGCAAGTTTTCGCCGTAGAGCATCTCGGAGTGTAAGGAAATTCAAGAAGATTATAAAGGAATCTGTGTTTTGATTTGTTTGATATTTGTAAAGTATTAATTCAAGTATTTTTATCTGTTACCTCGTTACCTCTTCGATTAACACATTGTTGACCGGCAATTTTACTGAAAATTTTTCTCTTGTCACAGGCTATTAGCACAATTTGATTCCTAAACACTCGGGAAATCAGATAAAGCATTCGCGTTTAATTCATTGAAAGATTCTTCAATTCATTCCGTCACCGTTTTTTAAAAATTTTATTTTAATTATTAAATATTTTTTACAACAAAAGATTTGGCGAGTCTTATAAGCGAGAGAAACAGCTTGTGTTATACTGACCAACACTTGCACTGTAGGGTCGCCAACAGAGAAAACAAAAGCGATTAATTTATAATGCCCACAGAAGCAAGATTAAATATAAATGTTTAAATTGTGAACATATTTATGAAAGCATTTTAATGTAAAACATACAGTTCTCAGCTGCTCATGCAGTTAAGATATATAACGGTACTCGAATTCCAGCAACTTGAAGTACGAGAATCGTGAACCCCGCCCTCTTTTAACTATTCGATTCCAGGCGGGAGAATTTTTACGTTTTACAGTAATTATTCTTTATCAAAAAAAGTAAACCTAATTTCTGCCATACCGATTATTTTCATTTTATTAAATATATGAACTGATTCAATATCCACACCGCTTCCGGTCCCCACGTTTTATTCTTGGCGATCTTGGCATAAACCCCATTTTCTGAAAGTCGCCAAACAAAAATGGCGGCAGAAAATTGTGTTTTAAGAAAGATCACAAATAATAATAATAATAATAATAATAATAATAAAAACATGGACTGCACCACATGGCAAATAATCACACAGCATATACAGATTTTGAGTATTTAAAAACTATATGATCACACCAAAAGCAAGAAAATTCTTTAAAACAATTTAAAATGTTTCCCCTTCTTAACGATACAATAATACATATTACAACCAATAAATACATATTATTAAAAAGCATATATTTCACGTATTTTTACTAATTTAATTATTAAATTCTTTAAATTATTTTAAATACCTAAAAATTCTTTAGAACAAATTTTAAATTTTACTGATTAAATTATTACATTATTATAATTTTTCTAACTTATTGTTACTGATAAAAAGTACTTGTTTATAAATCTTTGTCTAATAAATTAATTAGACTTTTGCAATATAATGTACTTTATTGAAATATACTTTTTACCAATGGTAAATATTCGAATGGAATGAAAAAATTTTGCTTCCATTTCATTTAGTTTCTTTTTATCTTAAGAAATTTTCATACTTGATAAAAAAAGCTTTCAAACTTGAAAGCTTTTGTATTTGTGAATAGTTTAATAACTTAAGACTGAAATTTATTTTGCTTAGATTACATTTAGAAAATTACATAAAAAAAAAGAAAATATTTTAAACCAGGGTCAATTATTTTAAATTTGAATTTTATTTTAAACTTTAAATTTACCTCACTAAATCTGTTTGCTACAGATTCTATTACTAAAACTATGGCTACTTTCTTGTTGAATACGATTTTGACATTTATCTGAAACCAAATGATCATGAGATTTTATTTTAGAAGTAGAAAAAATAACTTCCCTTTCTGACACCTTGCTTTATTTTTCTATCAATAGATGGCGCCAGCAGACAAAATTATTGAAGCTTTTCAAAATCTATCCGTAACTGTACCAAATTTCTATCTAGTTTCATATATGGTTGTGTCATATCGTAGAGAACTTCTTCAATTATAGAATTTTTTGATTCTATTTTGAGCAGATAAGAATGAGATATTGAGAAAAAAACTACAAAATCTATTTAATTATCCGGCACGTACAATCCTGATTTGGCTTCAATAAATATACGGCATCATTATCGCCCTATATTTGATATTCCTCGTAGTATGAAAATGATATATCTCCAAAATCGATAAGAAAAATCGCCAAATATACTTTTATTGTTAGTCAATATTTTATTTTACAAAATAATAATAATAATAATAATAATAAAATAGGTAAATATATATATATTTTATTTGCTTTATGAAAATTAAATTTTATATATCTGTTTATATCGCTTGTATGTAATACCGTTTATAAACTGATGTAACTGTTGAAACAAGTGTAACTGCGGAATCAAAAATTTCTTTTGTTAATCTTTTAACTATTTTAGTTCTTTAGTTAACGCCCGTGTCATTTCTGTAGATGCCAACTTTAATCTAAGTTGTTATGAAAATATTGAATAAAATCAAAATGAATTTTAAGGTATCCGGCTACGTTCGAAGATCATTTTTTTTTAAACATAGAAACTAGTTCATGCTTTTACATTTTTAGATTTATTTTTTATATTATCATAGAGAATTGCACTTAAAAAATTTATTTCTGGAAAAGTTTTTATAAAATATCTAATAAATAAAGAAAATTTAGTAAAAAAAAATCATTTTTTTTTCAAAAAGTCTAATTTTTTAATAAATTAAATTATTTCAATAGTTTTTGAAGTAACACATTTCTTATACACTGGACTAGTGAATCACCTAAAATATTTGCTTAATTTACATTTGGTAAAAAATGTTGGTCCTTCAAAATCATACACATTGAATTTTTAACGAATTTTCATTACCTTTATATCTAACTATGAGTGTAACATCATTAAAAATTATCCAAATTTAAAGCTTTTAGGTCATTCACTAGTAAATACTATCAAAAGCATTCATAATAATTTTCAACAAAATATTTTAAGAACTTTTTGAGAAATCACATTTCAAGTTTCAACATTTTATTAAAAATACCGTTCTGAGAAAAACGCATTTGAAGTTTATGAAAGCAACTTTAACTATTAAAAAATTAAAATACATGTTTAAAATTCCCCACACTTTCTTGCTTCAAAACTTTCTAATTGCCAAGTTGCTAATTATTAAAAATACTAGAAAAATGTTTAAACTAATCTTCATGAAAATTTAAAAAGTTTTGTCCAAAAAATGCTCTTTAAAAGGCTTTAAATTCACAACTTCTGGTTCCGAAGTCGCTACTTCCGTTTTGTTTTGACAGCTGTCACTTTTCTTTAAAATGCAGTACAGACAAAACAAAAACAGATTTAGAAGCCTAAAAGTTGAAATTTTACAATAGAGAAATAAAAAAAATTATGATTTTTGGTCAAAAATGACGTTTTTAATGTAGACGGATACTCTGAGAGATCAACGATTGTTTGAAACACATACGATGCCATTTAAGAAAGAAGAGACCTTCGAGACACCTTCGAGAAAAAATATTTATTTGCTATTACATGTGCTGCAAAATGGAGTTTTACAATAGATAAAGCAAATTGCCAGGATTCCAGTCTAGGTTTCGACTGAAAAAGTAAATGGACGTGCTGTTCGAAAATTCATAAAGTGTCGATCCAAACGGAAAATTTATAAATAATAAAAATTAATTGAAAATTTTGTAGATTGTTTATACGATTGCCCTCTACAGCTGACAAAATGTTCTAAGAAAACAACATGGTATTAATGACGCTAGACATTAAAGGGATATGTTGAAGTTTGCTCTAAAGGAATTTCATTGTATTACAACGTTGAGTTTGCAGGTTCGAATTCCGTTGCTGACATAGATATTCGTAACCTTTCGGAATCAGCTGTAAACAGTAGGTGCCAGTCTCATTAGCCCTCGTGAGCAAAACAGTAGGCAGTAGTCCTCCAACCCTAACCATTGTATTTTAAAGAAACATTTGTTCAATGCTATCTGTATCAGGATTTGTATCAGATAAGACAAACCATTCAGGACTTCTTCTAAAAACCGACCCACAATCTATATTATCTGTACATTAATGTTATCAGAAGCCAAGAATCTTTCGAAGTACAAAAAGGCAGAATTGATGAGATGTCTTTGCCGGAATCGGTGGTGATAACCGAAACTGCCACAACCCTTTCCCTGGGGGATATCGAATTCAAAATTATTTCCACTCGAAAGTCATTTGTAAGACGATATCGCCAATAAATTCCAATCTCCACAAATTAGACGGAAAAGGAACTCGCCTTCGGGGAACTGTCGACTCATTTTTCAGCGGTTCATTTATTTTCGGACCCACTCCAGTTCCGAATAATCGCTTTTGCCAAATCATTTGTAAAACGCAGACGAAAAGAAAATACTAATTCTTGAATGACAGCATCGTTATCCCCTTTATGGCTACACGAAACAAATTACAGTTCAGACAAAAAGAATACGGAAATCAATGAGAGATTTCTTTAGAGAACTCCTCCAGAACAATTTATATCCTACAAGTTTCCTTTTTAATTGAACTTTCTGCTTAGTTTTAAAATATTCAAATCTTGTGATCTTTAACAGAGTAGGTATGTTAAGTTGACTTAGTTTTATTCAATGTCTAAAAATTAGTATATACATAGTGGACTCCGCTTAATGTGATCAGTTTGGGACATCGTGATAACAATATTGATAACAATAAACGATATGCAAAATGAGATAAATTTACCCCTCCCTTTAATTCCCACTTACTAAATTTCAAAATAAAATGAAAAAACTCACCTTATATTTATGTACTGTATATTATATGAGTACATAAAGATAAAAGCAGCAAAACTTTCTGCTTTTTGTTGCATAAGTGGTCCGCTGACTGGAGCATCACGTTCTCGAACATTTTCAAACCAAAGTATTAGAGACTTTTAGGGGGCTGAAAAATCTTGCATTGGCTTTCAGCTTACATCGCTTCAAATCATCTGCCGACAACACTTCATTGTATAAAAAAATATAGATTTTTTTTCCGTGGATGAGGGAGATATGTACCCAAAGTACTTTCCCACGGTGGGTCTGTACGTGCCATGCACAGCCGTGGGAGAGATTTCCTAGAGGTATTTAGGACTCCAAATTGTTCACGTCTAGTTTAGGGATTACAGTGGACTCCGCTTAATGTGATCAGTTTGGGACACCGTGATTTTGATAACAATAAACGATATGGAAAATGAGATCAATTTACCCCCCCCCCTTTAATTCACACATACTAAATTTCGAAATACAATGAAAAAACTCACTTGCTCATCTTTACTAGCTCTATTACGTTGTATTCTGTATTTTCCTTTTGTTTATCTATTCTAGTAAGTTTTTCAAAATTTTGTACAATAGAAAAGTTTAACTGAGATGCAGCATTGTGCTGACTCATTTTTGGTAGCCTGTCATAACGATTTAAAAATTTCGATCTTTTTTTTTAATGTGAAATCATTTCCTTTCTGGCCTCCCTATCGACAAACTGCATGTAAGCGAGCAAGGCATAAATAGTGAAGACGCCTTATGAACCTCATAAAAACAAACAAAATGTTTATCCTCCAGTAGAAAAGGCAAGGAAACTAGCAAAGGAAAGGACAATAGGTTATCATAAAAGAAATAAAGTAAGATATGATAATCCTTTTATAGAATCTAAATGTAACATTGGAGATCTAGTTTTATATGAAGAATTCCAGTATCCAAACACTAGGAAGTTGACATCACCCTATTCAGGTCCTTACACAATTTTGAAACGAGTTTCTAAAGTTTTAATTATGAAATCGATAGACCAAATTTTGAAACTCAACAAGAATCTGAAATTATCATTATAATATATTTACAAATATATACATATATCTATATCTGTATATACGGTCAAGCTCGCACAGAGATGTAACCGTGAGTTAGGGGAGCAGGGGCTAAAAATTAATGTCATAAATACTTTAATGAACCTGCACTCCCGAAGGGCATTTAATGTGGGAAAATTTCCCGACAACAAGCGATTGGAGAGGAAGAAAAATTAAAACCGAGTGAGGATTTATAACGAAGTTAAGGAGAGGAGTTGAAGTCGGGATTCGAGAAAAGTACAATATCTATATATTCGTATCACCAACTCGTCCCGTGCGCCCACCACACCACACGAAGAAAGCCCCTGCCTGCTCCCCTGTGTTTATATATATAAGATAATAATAATATTTACATACTTAGGCCCTATTAATATTTAACTTGTAATTGAATAATTACTTATAAAGAGAATTACTAATTATTAAATATAAGACATAATAATTGATGATTATGAAATATGATAACCACAGGATCTATTTGTAATGAATGTACATAATAAATATCTGAATCTCAATATAAAGTATTATATTTTAATTGTTTTCCCCTTGTAACACAATACGGTGTAGAGGTTGTAAGTACATTACAACAAACATTTTAAAAAAAAATCTATATAATAAAATATTGGTATGCAAAAATGGTAATACAGTGGACTCCGCTTAATGGGATCCATTTTGAAACACCTTGATTTTGATAACAATAAACGATTGATAACAATAAACGATATGCAAAATTAGATCAATTTACTCCCCCCACCTTTATTATACGTACTACATTTCAAAATAAAACGAATAAAACACACTTGTTCATCTTTACCAGCTCTATTACATTTGTACTCCGTATTTTCATTTGTTTATCTATTCAGTAAGTTTTCAAAATTTTGCACAATGGCCGAGAAAAGTTTAACTGCGATGCAGCATTGTACTGACTCATTTTGGTAGCCTGTCATAACGATTTAAAATTTCGATGTTATATTTTAATGCTAAATCATTTCCTTTCTTCTATATCGAAAAACTGCATGTAAGACCGAGGAATAAAATGTGAATACGCCTTATGAATCTCATAAAAAACAAACAAAATGTTTATCCTCCAGTAGAAAAGGCAAAAACTAGCAAAAAAGACAATAGGTTATCATAAAAGAAAAAGAAGATATGATAATCTTATAGAATCTAAATGTAATCTTAATCTAGTTTTAATATGAAGAATTCCATATCCAAACTCTAGGAAGTTGACCACCATATTCAGGTTCTCGCACAATTTTGAAACAAATTTCTTAGTTTTAAAAGTTAATTATGAAATCGATAGACCAAATTTTCAAACTAAACAAGAATCTGAAATATCATTATAATATATTTACAAATATATACATATATCTATATCTGTATATATTTGTATATATATTTATGTATATATGTGTATAGATGTATATATATATATATATATATATATATATATATTTATATATATATATATGCATACATACATATGTATATATATATACGTACACACACAACACATTACATAGTATATAATTAAATATATATATAATATATATATATATAAATATATATAGATATATATAAACATATTTTACATATATATATATACATATATATATATATATTATATATATTTAAATTATATATATATCATCTGCATATATATATATACATTTATATATATATATAATATATATATATATATATATGCATATATATATACATATATATATATATATATATATTATAAATATATATTATATATATATATATATAAATATATATATAAATATAAATTTATATACATTTGACTGCCTTATAGTGATCCATTTACTGATAGATTTTGATAACAATAACCGATTGATAACAATAAACGATATGCAAAATTGGATCAATTTACCCCCCTCCCTTTAATTCACACGTACTGCATTTCAAAATAAAATGAAAAAAACTCATATTTATGTACTGTATATTATCCTTTAAAAAATAAGAATTGCTTACATAATGAAAATAATTGATCGATTGTTGACTGTCTACAATTTTTTCCTAAGAAGCTCATTGATAAATCGTTCGTAATCATACTTTTTTTTTAAAGTCGTCGGAGCGGTGTTGTACTCCACGTTTCCACACTTTCAATGCAATTCAGAAGCTGAGAAATGTTTTAACTACACTGCAGCATTGCTCTGACTCATATTTGGTAACCAGACATAACGATTTAAAATTTCGATATTCAGTTTTAACGTTAAATCATTTCGCTTTCTGGCTTCCCTATCGGTATGTTTTATCGTGGTCGATGGTGGCAGACGATAAAATATCCTTGGCGGACAATGACTTCGGAGGCGGTTTTTCTTCAAATATCAAAGACAGCCAGATGCGCAACTATAGTGCGCAGTAGACCTTATGGACGAATCTACGCACTCGGTTCATTTAGTGGTCCAGCGTGTGGGTGCAACCCGTAAACCATCGTCCAAGGTCACCATCAGGAAGTGGTGAGCAATTGGCCATAGTAGGGATGCTTCATAACATGCATTATTGCTACTAAATATAATTATTTATCAATTCTTGCGAAGAAATAGAAAAGTGTGTGGAAATTTCTAAGCAATGACATTAATTTCTTAGATATCTGATAATGATTTCATTTTTAATAAACAACAATTAATTAACAATATTAATAAACTGCAATACGAAAGAAAAACATTCGAATGCACGATGTAAATGAGGTTATAATTAGAAGAAATGAAAAGAAAATTAGCTACAGTTAATATTTTTGCCAGTACTTTGAAAATTAAAAATTTCCGAAAAGAACGGACTGCTTATAACAAACAAAAGGTTGCAAATCTAAATTTTAATGCACTTAATCTTCTATTCTAAAGAAGCCTGTAATTTACATATTCCAATAATGTTTATTACATAAATATATTCTCTCCTAAATATCATATCGCTTTAATTTCTACCCATTCCGTCAAGAAAATCCTGCAGTTTGAAAGATTAAAAGCAGAAAAATATCGAATACGCATTTATTGAGCGATACCCCTCCAAACAGAATAACCATTCTGACCAAATTGCTTCATTAAATTAAAGCTTTCTAATGAATATTTCTATTTTTTATTATTCACGATGATAAATTTAAAACATAAAGATTAAAAATACAGTTTGATATATGCATACATCCACAAATTTGCATTTATAATATAAAGTCCATTTTAATGTACTGTTTGTTTAAAAAATTTAAATTCGCTTCTTATTTATTAATTTATGCTGGCTGCCATTAAAAGCTTTTTTCAGTAATCAGAAATTACACATAAATTTCATTTAACTGATATAGAATATTTCAGTATTCTTGAATTATTGCGAGGCAAGTCGTAAAACCAATTATTTTATTTTAATACGAATAAATGATTTTTATCAGGAGGTAGAATATATAAATGGATTCCTCGCTATATTTTTAAGGGATTATAAAATTTATTTATAACTTTTCGAAACTGCAGAGGTGGAAATTTATGTATGTTGTATTAAGCTACATTGAAAGTTCGAAATGTCGTGGAATTGCCGGATAATGAGAAGGTTATTTATTTTTGGGAATAATTATGATTCTAGTTTAATGGCTATAACTTGATGAAAGGTCCGGAAAAATAAATTTCTTAAACAAGCTCTACCTTGAATGCAAATGGAAATATTTTGGCAAAAAAAAATGGAGATTAACTTGCCATTGTTGAGCGTGACTTGTTAGAAGGCAACGATGAATGGGTTGTAGTTACTTTCGGCCCTCTATACCAGCGGTTGGCAAACAACTTTAGAGCTTCAAGAACCACTATATATTAGGTTGGGGAAAAAGAAATCCATTATTTTTTTCGGTAGATAGCTGTAGTGATCTTAATCTCGTAAAGTATCAATCAAACAATTTCAAATTTATGCTCGTTGTCAAGGTGACATTTCTGACTAAAAACATTTTTTTACTGTTTTCTCTTAGGTCCATTTAGTTGTAAGTTACAGGGTGTTAAAAATGGAAGTCAACAAAGAGAAAATTCGGTACATTTTACAGTTTTTCTTTGATGAATCTGAAAATTCAAGCCAGGCGGCTAAAATTGTTAATGGCGTTTACGGTGCCGATACTGTATCAGACAATTACGTGAAATTTTGGTTTCGTCGATTGCGTTCAGGTATTTTTGATGTTAAAGATGCATCTCGCACAGGTAGGCCCGTCGTCGAAAATGACGATAAAATCACAGAAATAATCGAAGTTGGCCGGCTTATTAGTAGTCGTAGCATCGTACAAGAGTTAAAGATCGACCTTAAAACAGTTTTAAACCATTTGCGGAAAGCTGGATTCCAAAAGAAGTTGGATGTTTGGGTACCACACCAATTAACATAAAAAAACATGATGGATCGAATTTCCGTCTGCTAAGCCTTTGCCAAACGGAATGAAATCGACCCATTTCTTAACCGATGGTGACAGGGGATGAGAAATGGGTTAAATACGACAATATTGTGCAAAAGCGATCGTGGTCAAATCGCGGTGAAGCAGCTCAAACGGTGGCCAAACCAGGACTAACGGCCAGGAAGGTTCTACTGTTTATTTGGTGGGACTGGCAGACATAATTTATTATGAGTCGCTTCAGTAAGGCCAAACACTAAATTCAGATCTCTACTGTCAACAACTGGACCGTTTGAAGCTAGCGATTGACCAGAAACGGCCAGAATTGACCAACAAAAGAGGTGTTGTGCAAATAGATAAAACATAATTCAGTTTATATTCACGTTTTAATATTGAAAAATATAGAATTTTAATAAAATAAAATAGATATTTATCTTATTCATAGTATTATCTGTGTCTAATAGATGAAGCGGTTATATTTAAACTCCATATGTTTTTTGATGAGCCAAATTCGTTTAAGTTTATCTTCTCATATCGATCATTCTAAAAATAGAATGTGCTTCATACACAGGTAACACTGTCGTTTTGTTACGTTAAATATTTACCCTTTTGGCTTCTAATTATTGTTTTTATTTAAAAAACGTAAATGTTCAACTACGATTTATGTGGTCATCAAAATGTGGGGTCCTAGACATGGTGATGTAAAATAGAGTTTCTACATCTTGTTATACTCTTATTTAGGGGACAAAAATTATATATTTTATAACTATCGATCCAAATTAAACCTATATTACTTACTGATAATGATGTTACAGGATAAAATAATTTTGACATTTTTTAGTATTTTGTATATATGGCTATTAAGTTTTTATTTATTTTTTCCGTACTATATTATCTAAAAAAACTTAAAGTTTTCAATACTTATACTACTCTTTGTAACGGGAAATACTCATTTTTATGAGCTAAAAATTATTTTTATATTTTTTATAAAATATATTTATATACTTATAAATAAGGACTTCTCGATGTCCTCATGATAAAAATATATCATTTTCAGCTAGCCTTTTATTAAATAACGTTGAAGGGGGTTCCAAACTTCATTAAAAAAATAAAGCACATGAAGTTCTTACACCTAACACTTAGTTTAAACTCTGAAATTTTTACTATTTCATTTTTATTTGGAAAATTTAAAAATTTTGACATGTGGATTTATTTATTTAGGTTAAAGTGATTTATTTATTTTATATACGCGTACTATGGAAAAGAAATCTATAATACATATATATATATTATATATATATATATATATATATATATATATATATATATATATTTATATAAAATTATATATATATTTATTTTTATATATAAATATAATATATACTTTCTCGTTAAAGTTTTTAAGGTAAAAAAAATTTTCAAAGTTTTTAAAAACAAAATAATACTGATCAAATACTTTAAATATAATATATAAAAGTCTCTTTTATTTTTTGAAATATAAAAAACGCTTGGGCCATATATTAGAATATTTTATTCAGTAAAGTTTTTTAAAAATGATCAGAAAAAATTTATATTTTTTGGTAAAGTATAAACTGCGTCTGTAGGTTTTTAAAAATTTTTATTTTAATAAAAATATAAATTTTTAAATTTAAAATAAAATAAACATAAAAATAAAATATAAATATATAGATATATATATATATAATATATATATATATATATAAATAATATACAAAAAAAACATTAGAAAAAAAAAAAAAAAACAAAAAAAATTAATTTTAAAAACAAAAAATAATAAAAAAAAAAAATAAAAATAAAAAATCAAAAAAAAAAAAAAAAAAAAAAAAAAAAAAAAAAAAAAAAAAAAAAAAAAAAAAAAAAAAAAAATAAAAAAAAAAAAAAAAAAATAAAAAACAACAAAATAAAAATTACAAATAGAGAGGTAGGAGAAAAAAAAACAGTTTTCGAAAGGCAGCTATAAACTCGTTCTGTAAGTAAACTTAGAAATGAAAGAAAACTTTTTAAGCGGGAAAGAGTTTGGAACGAAATTTTATAAACGGGTTATTTTAACATTGTATGAATTGGGGGAAAAATGGGTACTTAAAATGTAAACTTCTTAAACGAGAACTTCTTAAATGGGTTTTACTGTACTTATGATGCATATTTTGTAAATCTGAAAAATAATTCGAATGGAATGTGCTGTGGTGTAGTACATTGCTGTTGTTATTTCAAAGCATTTTATAACCCAAGTTTACTTTAAATCGCCTTTAATTATAGTAAAATGCCACTGATCTACAAAAGACAAGGAGACAAAAAACAAAAGACAAGGAAATATGCTAAAAAATATTAAAAAAAAAAATTAAAAATTAAAAGAAGCACTCCACGTGCTACGCCTGAAAAAAATTGCCAATGTCCAAGAGAACGCTGCATTCTTTTCCTTCCTTCTTTCTACTCAGGCAACCCTATACTTTTTCCATTATCCTGTGCTGATGCGTTCGTTGTTCCATTGTCCTTTTCACAATGCGTCCTTTCTCGGCTCTGTCCAGAAGGACCGGGACTCCAAGGATGGTCCTGAATCGCCTCCTGGAGACCAATCACAACTCTCCAAAACTTGGTGAAGTTTAAGTGCAATCGTTTTCACTGGCCACACCACACGCTTCCTGGAGTCGCGAAAAATACTTAGGAATTCAACCCACAACGTGTGAGTGCGGCGAGCAAATCAGTTACATCACCTTATGTCAAACATAGCTTCACTCTCACAGAATGAATGAAAATTAAATGAATTAAGGTTTACGAGCAGAAAAAGCTGTCTTCACCTTAATTATTAAAATCACGTCATGAAGCCAAGTCCTTAGTTAATTCTGAAATTAATGAATAGCAGATCTAATACAAGTGGTAAAAGAGCTCACCACAGACATTTTAAAATCGTGTTTTTATCGGGCCACAACTTTCTAAACTGATGCCAATAAAATGACGAAAATGAAATCTGTAAAAGAGTAAATTTTAAGAACCATAGATATACGCAGATGTTAGAGAGTTTATTAAAAAAAATTAAATGTATTACAATCTGGGAAATAAGCTTTTACGAAACTTACGCAGTGCTATATATTTTAGCGTTTATGTAAAGCTTAGGATCAGGACTGCGAATAAATACAAATAAATCTTGCAAACAAGCAAGCATTAATTTTCATTACAGTCATAAAATTTTCAGGTAAATAAACCGAAAATTAAGTACTCTGAGAATTCTCTTACGGAAACAAACTTAATCCATGGTAACAAACTCCCGTTTTCCCCTCAGCTTGTTATTTCAGGCTAAAAATCATCTTAAAGATATTTCATGTCATATGGGAATAAAAAATTAGTTAATTTTTATCCCAGAATATAACATTTTATTATTCTAAATTCGGATGAAAGCCTTACGTATGTTGGCATGTCAAATTTGGACTTAATATAACGTCGCCTTTTTTTGACTACCTCAGTGTATTTGCTCATTAAATTTCAGATTTGAAAAACATTTAAGAGTATATTCGTGTCGAAATCCTAGATATTTTTGTGAAATATTTTAAATAATGTCAACATCAACACTCGGAAATGTCTATAATCTTTTTATGTTTTAAAAAAAGCATTAGGGGTTTAAATTGGTAATACAATTAAATGCTACCCTTGCCTTTTAACTAAATTTTAAAAAGCTTTTCAGTTGAAGAGAAAAAAATGAAAAGTCTTTTTATGATAAAAAGCAGATTTTTGTCTCTAATAATTAGGCACTAGTAATCAGGCGACTAGCAGAATTTATAACGTATTTCTTACTAGAAAAACACTCTTTCAAGCGGTATTCATATAAATTTTTAAATGAATAAATTTTTAGGAAATATTACTCTTAGAATTGTTTTACTATTAATCTTCAAAATGTAATATTATTAGTAATAAATACGTGGCATACTAGCTTGTGTGTAACAATTTCGGCTTGACTGAAGAACAGGGTGCCCCGCCAACTTGGCGATAAAGCTCTGAACATAGTCTCCTAACATTTTCTCCTGATCTCGCCGTGTCCAAACAATCTGTATCTATATTTTAATTTATATTATTTTTGTATCCAGCTCTTCTTGTGAAACTATTTCTTATATATTAAATGTGCGTAATGCTTAAAAATATTAGATATAATAAAACATTAAAGGTTCATTATGACTAATTTATAATAATTTGGAAATAATTTTAAACAATTTGGTTTTGTAAATTGTTAAGGGATTGATTTCTCATAAATGTAACTGCCCGCTTAATCAGTGGTTTTGGTTAATTAAAAAATGTATATAATTATATTACTATAGAGCAATCTACATCAATTATAGTCGCCCAAATAGCAAGGGATACAATGTTGTTCGGATGAAATAGCTTTGTGTTTTAGTAAATATCGCCAATAATTTCACCAAATTTGCCAACGGGTACCATATTCTTCAGTAGTACCACAATTTCTTGAACTTATATTGCAGTCATGTAAGTTAGCATGTAATTTGGAGATTTGGTTTGGTTTGGAGGGATCCGTTTGGAGGATTGGTCCATTACGACGGCTACGACGTCCTTGTCTGCAGTAGGTTTCTAACCTTCGAAGTCTCGTACAGAAGAGCAAATGATAATGTTCTGATTATTTTTCCTACGAAAGAAATGTCACAAACCAGCGACGCCGCTGACAAAGCAATTGAGCTTTCCAATTTCTTTGCCTCCATTGATCCGAATGGCATGAATGTCATTGACGAAATTGTTAGGCCTAACCCGGGCCCAAACTCTTCCGGTATACTGATGATACTCCCATTAAATTGCGCAAGCAATACCAACTCTTTTTCGAGATTGGGATAAGTTGCAAGTAGCAGATACATATGCATTCTCTATCCAAAGATATTTTTACTGGATTCTCCCTAACATGATTAAAGTGATTATAGACTCTAGTGAAGCGTTCAGTGTGGTTGAGAAGTACTTCATACCGAATAAAATCCCTGCCAAGGCTCTTGACCTTAAATGGGCTAAGTCGTTGAAATTTGTAATCGCCTCTTTACTGAAGTTCGAAGAAATACTTCGTATTAATAGCATCGAAGTCATTAAAATTGCTTATTTAACTAATAGAAAAACGAAACAGCCCACGCCGCTGTTTTTGGCTACCATTAAACCTTCTTCATCAGTAGATGACAATCATAATATTACTACAATTAATTAAATTAGCTATCAAGTTCGAGTCGTATAAAGCAAAGAGAGTAGTGCAATGCTACCACTGTCAGCAGTTCGGGTAGCAAATTTTCAAAATGGCTAAAATAATGTTTAAAAATTCCATTTAAAAAACTATAAATACTAAATGGAATAAACAGCAGGGAAACAAGTTGGTAACAGTTTAATGTATTCACTGCAAAAATTGGAAATCAATATGAACAATAGGTTTTTATTAACAAAGCGTGCAAATTGAAAAAAACACCACTTTTAGTAAGCTATATTTAAAGTGTTCCCGAAAGAGCTGTGATATTAAATGTAAAAACTGTTTAGTTTTACAGGTTCTAATTAGAATATCTCTGGAGTTTATTAAATTTTTCAAAAATGTCCACAAATCTTAAAAATGTATTAATTAAAGAAAACTAATTTTCGAAAGTTTAAAGTTGATGCATCGAATTTCATCCCCGAATATTTGTAATTCCTCCAATAATCGACATTTTATGTTGCAACATAAGATCGCTGTAAGACATACATCACTTGAGGTGACACAAATTTTCATTGTCTGCTGGGAGGGAATTTCTTATCTTGATGGATGCGACGTTTTAAAATAAATATTGCTCAGATAATCCGTCACAGTTGAAACAGATTTTTTTTTTAGGAATTCTTTACCATGTAATTTATTTGTAGTGTAACAGCATGTATAAATTTATTTATACTGCATTAAACTAACCTTTTTTCATGTATTTGTCAGATAGACAAGTTTTATATTTTTCAGTCTTTTCATCTGCCAGAAATTTATGATGCATCAACAACGCTAACATGTGTTTAAGCCGACAGGGAAAGGCAGAACTATTTTCTTTTGTTTTTAATTTACCTGCCTGAAAATCTAATAGATTGACAATGATATAGTCAAGTAAATGCTGTGGAACTATCGAAGTATGAATTATTTTGAATGTTAATTGTTTTAATAGGATTAGTTTAGTCTGGAAATTTGCATTCTACGAGAGATAATGAGACCGGGACCTACATCTTAAAGCTGATTCCGAACGCCTTCGGACATTGATGCCCCAGTGGGATTCGAAAGCATGAACTCCGGTAACGAAGATTAGCCCCCTAACAATTTGGCCACCATTCGGAAAATTGTTTGAAAAGGAGCCTAGTCTAAAATAATCCTTTTACAGATCACTTGACTATTTTTAATTGAAGGATTCCTCAAAATTATACTTAATAGTCTTTTTAAACATCAGCAAAGCTTATTAAGATAGAAATTGTCGGGTTTTTCTTTCATTAGCTTATTTCGGAAACCAGGATCAATTCATCTCGTTTCGCAGTCTCATTCATGATAGATTGAATAATGGCCGACGAGTTAGAGAGCGTATCTTTGGAACCAGAGTGAGTGGGTTCGAATCCAGCTGTGGTATGTTTGTTCGTAGCTGTATAAAATTGGCTTTAAGGTGTAGGTCCCGGTCTCATTATCTTACTTTTTGAAAAAAAAGTAGATCGTAGAGCTCCAAACCAAACCAATCTTATTCATGGTAGAATTACATTCACCAGTCAAGCATAAGACTCTACAAATAAAACTTTAAAAAACTCTAATGATGCACAACTTAATTTCACACCGGGCGAACCATCAAATATCGGATACGACACTTATCAATTCGAACACATCCTACGAGAATAGTAGAAATAATAGTTCTTCACAATCGATTTATCAGAATCTTATTGATAGAAAATCTCAGTCCCGAGAAACTCAAGAATCGAGCAATCTTTCATCAATGTAGCTCTAAAACGGAGTACCTGCTGAAGTCCTTGTGGAAATGGTCATGCAGTAAGTTTACCAGAGCAGATTAACCCTGCAAAAAGTTAACTGAATTATTAAATAACTCTGATGCAATGCGTGTAAAATGTGTCTGTGGTGACTTCAGATGAAATTTGAGATGTTGAATCGATGGACACTGAGGGACACCAATTCAATGAACCTAAACGGGCATGTGGATAAGTGGGCATGTTATGCCCGGGTTGTGGTTAGAGGCGAGAACTAGAATGGTCATATTAAGCCAATAGAAAAAAAGGATTACACCTTAAAAGAATTACTGTTCTTTTTCTTCAAGGTACTGCAGCTATTGACTAGCCTTATTGAATTTATTGACAGCTCTAATGCCTCCTCTACACCATGGCTAAGTATAGGTAGCTCTGCGTTATGATTATATGTTGTAAGTCACTTGTACATTGTAATAGACCACCTTAGTACAGAATCATTGATGTGTTTAATAGCTATGTGGTTCAAATATTTCTCTTGGTGACACTAAACAGGTTCACTCTTGTATGACTAGAAAAGCATAGACAGAGCCGGTTCTGGGATTGTTCTGCTTGCTTGCATATAATTTTTGTCCACCCCCTATTCGTGCAAGATAGTATTTGTCTGCTTCCTATCAATGCATATACCTAATATTCGCTCTAGCAGTTTGCTCTTTACTAGCTACCGCCGAACCTATGCAGAAGTACAAAAACGTTGCACCCATTAATGAACTACTATGTTGAATTTTATATTCCAAAAGCATTCGTTGGATAACGAGGCTTAATTCGTTTAACATTCCCTCAAATAAAGTATGAATTGATATTTCATATACCTTGAGTATGCAAATGAATTATTGGACAGCTGTGTATACTGCATGAGTATTTCCAGCCAATAGTTTAATTCGCAAAGTGCAATCGGATATACATAACAGGAGTTCAATTCCATTTTCCCGTCCTATCGATCTCAATATTATACAAAAATCGATAGAAACTAAATCTTTACCGCGTCTTTTCATGTTAAGATCAAAAGAAGTCGTTTGCAATTATCATCCATAAACGGAAGAGAATTTTTCTGGGGGAAATACGAACTATTTCTTGTTAATATGTATTTGTGAGTTCCGGTTAGGGGAGCTTATGACGGAAGGGACCTCGAGGTAACTAATTCCCTATAAATTAGACGAGTTTATAATACGACGCTAAACAATTAAAATACTATTCGGCTGTCCTGGAGTAAACAAATGAAAGATCTTTAAGAATGTTATCAAACTTAAATAATAAATTTTCTAAATTTTTGAATAATTTCCAGTTATTATTATATCGTGGGAATACTTGTTTGTTAAACATTCACCCATACAACGCAGAAGATTTTGTTGGATATTTTACTCAGCACCTTATAGGCGACAACCTTAGGACAACACCATCAGAGTGGGAACACAAGCAGGGACCAAGCAGGTGACCCCCCTGTCACCGCCAGAAGTGTCGTACGGGAACAGGGAAGACACGAATCTATTTTTCGTTCAGTAGCCGCCATTAATGAATACGGCAGATATTTGGGTGGCCCCAAATCGCCTTTGCATACTGAGCTACCTTAGCTCTTCGACAGTTCAATAGTACATTAATAAATTGGAACTTTACTACTTTGTCAGTTCTCTAGTAAACAAATTAAACTCAATTAATACGTTTATCCAGAGCAACGTCTAAACTTTTGAATGGTTCGCAACCTTTGCCATTTTCAACTCAATTTCTCAACTAGAAATAAAAGTTTGTCCTAAACTTCGATGTCTCACTTTAAAATTTTATATCGTTAATAGGACAACTTAATTTTGCATGAGGACTGATGCATTTCAGTTACGGATGTTACTAAACAAGTTGTAAAAATTCATTCTAAAAGAATAATATTATTTTATGATAAATCGAAATGATTAACTTTAACATTTTTAATTAATTACAAAATCGATTTTATTTGTCAAGTAGTTAGTTAGGTTTAAGGCACTACGGTCTACCTTACCCGAGGGCTTATGAGATCAGGACCTACTGGTTAAAGACGAGTCCAAAAAGCTACAAGCATCCATGCCACACTGAGACTCGAACCCACGAACTCCGGTTGGGAAGATCAGTGCCCTAACCATTCAGCCATAGTTCGGATATTTACAAAATAATTTGATAAAAGGATGCACTAAAAAGTAAAATCTTTCAGTTTTTAGTTATAATACTTGCCAATAGATGGCGATACTAGTTTAAAATGTCTGCCACTGGAATTCAAAGTACACGGAACGCTTTTTGCATTTCCTAAACTGAATTAATATTTTTTCTCTAATCTAATTTTTTATGACTGCATATTGTATTGTTGCCGATAATGAACCTACTTGAAAATTACGGATCTCTAGCTAGTCACAATGGTAGTTTAATTTGGCTTAGATCGCTACGATCTACTGTACACAAAGGATAATGAAATCGGGACCTACTACTTAAAGACGAGTCCGAACATCCATGCCATCAGCGGGATTCGAAACCACACACTCCGGTACCGCTCTCCATTCGGCCATCGTTCCGCCATTGTTAGGGAGTTAAAATTGATATAAAATATCAACTGACAAACAAGTAAAGTTATATGAAAGCGATTAAAATAGCTGTTAGGATGAAAATTTTTAGACTCGATGGTATTAGGTCCCTGTGACTTTTTGGTTAAAAAATTGTGATGATACACAAACATATAAAGTAATAACTACATAAATAATAATAACAATTTCCGCCATTCTATCCGCTGTCTCCTTGCTTCATCATTTTTAAGTATAATGCTAGAAGAAGAAAACTATCCTAACAGTCTATAAAAATATTTTAGTAAATCTATCGTATTTCTAAAATTAGGCGGCCATTGCATGTGTTAAAAGGTAGAGGCGCCGCTCTAGAGAAGCGAAATTTTGTTTAAAGGTCTCGCCAACTTAGTCGTAGTTTTAATAAATGGTTCGCCAACATCTGCTTCTTTTCAGGAAAGTAAATTTTGATGCGACGCCATTACTTGGGATGACAAGGAAACGAGATGAGGATAATATTCCTAATTTTAACTCTGGATTAAGCTTGATATAATAAGCCACGGTTTTTATTCTGTAAACATGTCAACTAGTTTCTATAGGAATTGTTTAGAATAAGAATTTTCTTCCGAAGTAATGCTTGAAGAACTGAAGTTAGAAAATAACATTTTTATTTGAATGGAAACGTGCTTTTACGAAGAAACAACTGTCGAGCCATCATCTGATAAAAATATTTTGCCAATTTAATATGGCAACATAGGTTTGGTATTAAATTTGTATCCGTTTTGGGCAGGGGAAAATACTGTTCGAAATTTGGTCTGTACACGTTCCCATTCAGTGCTTCTGTTTCTCAAACATGTTGTGCATTGCCTTTCAGATAATGCAGATGATTTCGAATCCTACAGCTGGAATAGATTGTTGGTTGGTTGGTGTCGTGTCCATATTTAGAAATCACATGATTTCTCATGAAAAGAGGATTACCATGCCATTAATGAACAAGGAACCATGAAACCGGGACTTACGAACGTCCATGCCATCAGAGGACCTCGAACTCGAGAACTCCGGTACCGAAGACGGGCGCTCTACCATTCATATATCTTTTGGCTGCCCTTCTCCGGTCTTTGTGACCCTATATTAAGACATTATAAGATGCCTGTTTCCTATAGTAACGTTGTAAAACGTATTTGGTGATCTACGGTTTTGCTTCACGCCGACTAATGTGACTGCTACTTACAGAATTCAGAACGTTACGAACATCCATGCCAGCAGTGGCATACAAATCCTGGTACCAAAGAGCTGTTCCATTCGGTCACGGTTCGACGAGACTTCATCGAACACTAAATAATGTATTTAAATATATTTTTACGTGCAAGACTGCTATAAAAGGGTCATTCAATTCCCAACCGTTCTATATCAAAAAATATTACCCATATAAATATGAGCGATATATGAAAATATTCGCAGACACACTAAGTTTCCTGCATATTCCCCAGAATGAGTAGGGGACTGTAGACCACCACCTTCTCCATCATCCCTTCCCACCAATAAACTGCAGCCTTTAACACATAAAATCGTGATGAATTTCGCATGTTATATAGTAGAATCAACTTTAAAAAACTGAATAAGGAACAAATATAAATGTTATTTAAGTACAAGTTAATGTTTACTTAATGTTCTTAATCATACTTTTCAACAAAATGGTCGGATAGGCAAACTCGAAACGAGCTGGAAAAATGCACGTACGACTACGCTTCAAGCTTACGGTGTTGGCGGAAAAATTTCAGCAGCACAAAAATAAGTGGAATGAAAGCCAGAGCGAGGTAAATCTATTAAGTTGCAAAATTTAACACCTTTTATCATAACACGAAATTTAAAAACAAGTGGATTGCGTAATTTCCACCGCCCCCGATAAATTAAAAGGCGTTAAAAGCTGTTATCCTCAGGAGAGAGGAAAAATGCAAAACTTCCGATTTTTCTATTCTCCCGCAGCAGAAAAAGTTTTCCCTGTTACGCCAAGAGAAGAGCGTGA
>CM063501.1:1796935-1806935 GCA_032207245.1 Pardosa pseudoannulata | reverse complement strand
AAACAGAGATTAATCGCGGTTTGCCGTTAAACGAATTTGGTGGGCACTTACTGATTAATCCGTTTTTCCAGCAAATTAAGATAACTAGCGATTAATATATATATATATATATATATATATATATATATATATATATATATATATGTATATATATATATATATATATATATATATATATATATATATATATATATATATATATATATCAGGGCAGAGAACATCCAAACCTCCCAACACCCCTCTGTCGAGCGATCCATTTCCACACATACGCAGTCTCATTCTAAAGGAATTAAGAAAATCCCACATAGATGAGGGAGCCAGCGAGAGAGTTGCTGATGTAAAGACGTGCGCCGCAAAGTCACGAGACGAGACACCAGCTCTCAATTTATCCTCTGCTCTTAACTTTTAATTATCCTGTGTAAATACTTGTCAATATTAGTGTCTTCAATTAAATCATTTTAAAAGAACCGCTTAGCTCCATTCTTGAAGCTCGTTGCTGACTTAACACACACACACACACACACATATATATATATATATATGTATATATGTATATATGTATATATATATATGTATATATGTATGTATGTATGTATGTATGTATATATATTTATGTATATATGTAATAAGGGCGAGACTCATTCAAAATCACAACACATTTTATTTCTGTTGAGATACATGAAATCCATACAACATGCAAGCATTTTTACAACATCCTGCACCCAGACCATGGGATCGCACTTGAAAAGCACACACATGCTTTTCAAGTAGGATAAAAAGACTACGAAGAATCCCTATGCACAATGGATCACGTGATAAAAAAATACCCATGTTTAAAGAGAACGCGCTAACTATTGGCTAAAGTAGTACAGACAGAAGCAGAATGAAGTCCATAGCTTCTCTGGAGGGAAAAATCAGAATTACCGCGCAAACCCCAAACGTAATTTATGAACAAAAGTTATTAATTTAATTTTAAAATACGTAGATAAGATATTTTAATATTACACACACACACACACACACACATATATATATATATATATATATATATATATATAATATAGTAAATGCCGTTAATCATAGCTTATCTATATTTGTACTAATTTTAAATTTAATGGCCGATTCATTTTTATTGCACCGTTAAAATTCCTTAACAGTCTAGCAAAAAATTTTTAAAATGCATTCAATGCAGATGATTGGTTTGGAACTCTACTATCTACTTTTTTGCAACACGAGAGCTAATGAATGGTTTTGGGACCTACTGCTTAAAGCCGATTACGAAAGGCTACGAACATCTATGCACAGTGGGATTCGAACCCACGAAGATAGGTACCGAAGATAAGTTCCTTAACCATTTGTCCATCCATCAGAAAAAGTGATCCTAATCGTTAAGATAGTATATTTAACTAAATTTTAACGAAATAATAGGGGAGATGGATTTTCGTTATTAAGAGAAATGAAGTCAAAATTCAATTTGGATTATTAGAAATGCAGCCATCTCCTCTGTTCAAAACACATAGACCCTTACTCTGGACTTTGCGGTTCGGTTCGAACGCTCGTTGTGACATCCCTTTGACGTCAGATTGCTGACATTATGTGAGCAAACGTACTAGCTGACGTCAAAGTGACGTCACAACGAACGTTCGAACCACACCGCAACGTCCAGAGTAAGCCCCATATTCTGAATAACCAAACTAATTGCGAGTACGGCTAATTTTGAAATCTGGCAACAGTTTTTGTGCTGCGAAGTGGAAGTTTTAAAACATTAGTTCTCAATTTCTAGAGTACAATAAGACTTACGCAATGAGTTATCATAAAATGCATAATTTGTTTTTAGTTATTTCGTAATTCACTACTTACTTATATTGAAATATTTATTAACATCATTTCCGTAGTGGAGACTGTTCGGTCAATCGAATAGTCTTACGCTGCTAATTTGTGACTAAATCCAGATTTTGATCTTACTGTTGCCTGCTTTTTGCCAGCTTATTGTAGACTTTTAACGCGATTACGGAACACTGGCTGAGAAACATTGGCCTAGGGTAATAATTTGAACAGATAGTGGAATTTATGACATGTATCTCAGATTAAAAGGAAAGCGAAATTATTAATCGTTGCAGATATTCCTTGTGAAAGATACACTCATCATGTAATAGACTTATAATGCAGTGCAAAACTCTTCATGTGCAAGAAGAAAATATCTAAAAACTTTCTGCCAGCAATAAAACATTATAGAAAAACATTACAAAACATTTTCAAAATGGAATATCCGGGAGGACAATTCTTACCGAAATTTTATTCCTAATATACATGAAAGAGAGCGTCAAAATTCGACGCCACGAAATGACTCTAAAAAAAATCCACCTTGAAAAGTTTTTACCTGAAATAGTGTGATACTTCCGAAAAAAAAATGAATAATTTTGAGTTACGAAAGGGTGGAGTCCTCAAAATACAGTCTTTGTTTGACATCAACTCAAGGTAAGAGTGATTCAGTTACTGATTATATGAATATGTATTTACAAGTGCACACAAATGTTTTAGATATACAACGTCTCTGATGAAGCGATATTAGTGTTTTTAAACAAGAACAAATTTGTTTTTATTTTCAAACTCATTGTGCCAGTACTTGGGATCTACTAAAACAGATTCAAACATGAGGATATCGCATTACATATTTGGCTACATTTACACGAAATACGTAGAGTGCAATAGTAGTAATTGTTTTTGCTGATCCTAAACATTTGTGAATTAAATACCTTAAAATAATTTATACCTTTTTAAAAGAACATTCAATATCATAAATACGGCTCATATTTATCAAAATGATGTACGCATAATTGTGTAGTTAAATGCATTCTATTTAAAATAACTACTCTAACTTTTTAAATATACCACTATATTACGAATTGGCAAGTAACTTCATTTCGTAACATGGTAACCCAATCAGTAATGCATTCGAATTCCAATTGTAAATATTAAGCAGTAGGTCCCGGTGTCATTAGCCCTCGTGTGCAAAACAGTAGATCGTAGCGCTCCAAACCAAACCAATTGTATATATAGTCTAACGTAAAATACTAGTTTAGTAGTCTAATGTATAATGCTAGTTAAGTAGTCTAATGTATAATGCTAGTTAAGTAGTCTAATGTATAATACTAGTTAAGTAGTCTAATGTATAATACTAGTTAAGTAGTCTAATGTACAATACTAGTTAAGTAGTCTAATGTATAATACTAGTTAAGTAGTCTAATATATAATACTAGTTTAGTTTAAAACAATTCTGATTGTTGCTGTTTTACGCACTAATACATTTCACCCGTACTAGAGTAAACATTTAAATAATGCTAATAACCTGCGTCATTATTAGATCCTTTTATCAAAATTGAATTTTTAGTGCTCACAGGGTGTAAATATTTAAAAAATATATATACTCCTATCAATGTATATGAAGTAAATTATTTCTAAAAGTTCTGGACAAGTTGTCTGAAGAAAAATTTCATTATTTTCCCTGATCTAAATTGTAATGCAACATTCAACGGATAGCAATGCTGTTTTTCAAGAACTAGTATTTTCTTTTCGTCTGCGTTTTACAAATGATTCGACCAAACGATTATTCAGAACTTGTGTTCGTCTGAAAATAAATTAGCCGCTAAAAATGGGACGACAGTTCCTCCAAGGCAAGTTATTTTCTATTTATCGCATGCAAAACCTTATACACGAAGAGTGTAGAGAGAAATTTTCCATAGGCGGAGTCCCTCTTCCTTCAACTCGTGTTTAAAATGAATACAGCAACACTAACACATATATATTACAGTTTTTATAACCTCCCGTTCACTATGCAGCTGTTATACACATATAACATCTATTAAATGCTGTTTATAAATATAACATTCCCACAATTTCGTAAATGTATTATCTAAATTTCTATACATTGGTATCGAAATACCTAAAATGTAGCTTGACTGTAATCATATTATTTATTGGAACACAGTAAACATCCTTTTTTATTTGTGATATTTAATGGAATATTGTTTATCTGTATAAATTTAATAAGCTTAAATAATAGGATGTTTCTGTATGTTTTAATGCATTTTGTTTCGATCTAAAAATTCCTTCAAAATGGAAAAGGAATGGATTTCTCAGTCCACTTAAATTAAGACTGATATATATGTTTCGATTATTTTAGTCGAGTTAAGGATTTTTTTTTAAAGGAAAGCAAAGAAAATGAATAGTTATTTACTGTATACCGTGATACACATTTTACTTTTTTTTCTCTCTAAACTTTCATTTTAACTAGCTTTTATGGATTTCAATTTCTAGGTACTACTGAAGAATCAGATGCCCTTAAAAGTGTAAAAATTAATGAAACTCGTGTTGTTGTACCTAAATATTGAAAAAAAAAATTTTGATCAGTAAAATGTTTTCTTGCTATACCTAAATAAGTAATAAGATACAAGCTTATTTGGTCGTGATTTTATCTTAGTTAAACTTACCTTAAAAGTTTAGAATTATCTCAAAAAGTGTTGGACATGGTAAAATATAAAATTAACATTAAAGAAAACTTTACTGACCGTATGTTAGTTTCCAACTTTAATTTATCGTGTCATATTACGTGACAAGATAACTTAATATTACCAGTGATTATTTGGCGGTATATAAGAATGATGCTCAAAATGGAGCGAATCGATCGCAAACCGTGTGGTTATGTATAAAAAACAAACACAAACGAACAAACTTCTTAATTTTCAAACATACTCAACTTAAACGCTATAAATTTATGAGTCCGTGAAATAGACTCCTAGAGTTTTATGAAAAGAATCGGTGATAAAATTTCATTGCAATAAAAATAACCCATGATTCAATTTAAAATGATCACATATCTACCTAATCTATTTTTTAAGCCAAATATAAAAGAAAATTATTAACGTAATATCTAATTTCAGTGATAAAACGGATGAAAATAATGCAGCCGATATTTAAATAATTTAAAATAAGAAACTATTAAATAAGATGGAATGATGTCATAAGGCTAGAAAATATGTTTTTTTTTACTTATTTATGATGTGATGAAACGATAAATTTAATCGCCTTCTCTTAACCGGGGAAAAAGGGGCTTGAAAAGGGGGAAAGGGTTGGATTTCGAACTTTTTAAAGATGACAGTATATTTTGCTGTATTATGAAGCCTATTTATGCCAATTTATATTAGAATCGGATCGATAGTTTGGGAGAAAATAAACTTGACTCGCTTTGAATTTTGCTAATCCTAACTCACCAAGAATCCGATATGGATGACTCTAACTTTCCCGGTACAACCGCTTCATAAATCCGAGGACAGATAACTTAGGCTATTATTATAAAGGGGATGGTTTTTAAGGATATCGGGAGACCAACATTGGTAAATATCAAAATGATATGCAAGGAAATCGGGAAACCAACACTGTTAAGTATCGATATCCGAGGATATCTAGATACAACATTGATAAATATATATAAAAAATGATATTCAAGGATATCGGAAGACCAAAGTTGCTTATCCAAATATAATATTCAGGGATATTAGTGAATACGGGCCAATATATATCTATATACAGGTGTCTATTTAAAAAATATATATATATAAAATAATAGAAAGTATAGTAAGATGAAAATTGTAGTATTTTTATGATATCAAAATGTTTGTATATATATATGTATGTTGAAAATATGTATTATATATGGCGTCTCCGAAAAATGTTGAAATATTTGGCTCATGCGATTTGAAATGAAAAATTTCGATGTATATATATGTATGAAATATGTTGTATATATTATGTATTTATAAAAGTGTTAAATATGTATGAAAAGTTGTATGTATATGTAGAGAAGTGTAAGAATGTTGTTTTGAAGAAAAGGGCATAGATTTGTGTAAGAAAGTATGAATCTAGTTGATAGAATGTTTGAAGTAGAGAAATTCGTATGTTAGACAGTCAGGGAAGATAGAATTGAAATGTAGTATGTATACAGAAAGAGAAATACCGTTTAGACTTCTGCCGTGCCATATGTATATATAGATTTACTATGAAAAAAAAAAACTTGAAAATGTTAAATAAGTCATGTAAATATGTATTTCTTTTATATATATATATATGTATTTATATATATATATATATTATATATATATATATATATATATATATATATATATATATATATATATATATATATATATATATATATTAGCATATAGCCCGTCATTTGACGGAATCAGTAAAATTTTTAATTTTTCAAAATTATATAGTCCATCTAAGGCAGATAAAAATGGTTTCTTTTTTGGCTGAGAATTATCGGGTATCCTCTCAATAATTTGTTTATCTTCATACTCTTCTAAAGTCTCCCGATACTCTGAATACAATTTAGAATCAGGTTGAATTCATTTAGATAGATAATTCAAAGTTTCCTTAGCTACGTTTAAATTATCGTTATGTTATTTACAATTTTTCCACAGTAATTAATGGAAGTAAAGAATAAAACTATCACTTCCATTACACACTGGAGGTGGATAGAATGTGTTGTTTATACCGGTGATAAAATTTTCATTGCAACAGAAAATAACAGATGGTTCAATTTAAAATGATCACAGATGTACCTCATCTATTATTTAAGCCAAATATAAAAGAAAATTATTGACGTAACATCTAAGTTCAATGATAAAACATATGAAAATAATGCAGAGAGCATTTAAATAATTTAAAATAAGAAATGATTAAATGAGATGGTTAAAAGAAATGACGCCATAATGCAAGAAAATGTGTTATTTTTATCTATTTATTATGTGACAAATTGATAAATTAAATCACATTCTCTTAAACGGGGAAAATAGGGCTTGAAATAATGACATTAAATGCTGGAAAAGGAGGGAAGGAGTCGATTTCGAACGTTTTAAAGAGGTCAGTATTTTTCGCTGTGATTTGAAACCTAATTATGCCAATTTATTTTAGAATCGGATCGATAGTTTGGGAGAAAATAAACTTTACTCTCTTTGAATTTTACTAATCCTTCACACTGATAACCTAACTTCGAAAACTGATAACCCTAATTCATCGCCGAATGATGGCCGATTGGTTAGGGTGCTGGCCTTCGGTACCGGAGTTCGTGGGTTCGAATCCCACATTGGCATGGATGTTCATAGCCGTTCAGAATCGGTATCAAGCTGTAGGTCCAGGTCTCATGAGCCCTTGTGTTGCAAAAAGTAGACAGTAGCACTCCAAACCAAAACCCTAATTCATCAAGAATCCAATATTGATGCCTCTATCCATTCTAGGTCCAACCGTTTCATCCATTCGAGGTCAGACGGATAGATAGATAACTTAGGCTATTAATATACAGGGGGCTATGGCTGATATTTATATACACCTGGATACGACTCGGTGACATTCGTGCTGTTAAAAAGTGAATCCTACAAACCAAACTAAAGTGTTTAAAATGAGTTTAAAAACGGTTAATATCCTTTAAAAAAATTATATTTAGTTCAGATTTAGCCCATATTCACTAATATCCCTGAATATCATTTCTGGGTAAGCAACATTGATCTCCCGATATTCTTGAATATCATTTTTCTTTTATATTTAGCAATGTTGGTATCTAGATATACTTGAATATCGATACTTAACAGTGTTGGTCTCCCGATTTCCTTGCATATCATTTTGATATTTAACAATATTGGTCTTCTGATGTCCTTGAATGTTGGATCTGGAATAGATAGAAGCATCCATATTAGATTCTTGATGAGTTAGGGTTAGCAAAATTCAAGGCTGGTAAAGTTTATCATCTCCTAAACTATCGATCTGATTCTAAAATAAATGGGTATAAATAGGCTTTATACCACAGCAAAAAATACTGTCGCCTTTAAAATGGTCGAATTTCACCCCTTCCTCCCTTTTCAAGCGTTTAGCACCCTATTTTCAAGCCCTATTTTTCCCGATTATGAGGGGCCGAACGATGGCCGATTGGTTAGGGTGCTGGCCTTCGGTACCGGTGTTCGCGGGTTCGAATCCCGCTGTGGCATAGATGTTCGTAGCAGTTCGGAATCGGCTTTAAGCTGTAGGTCCCGGTCTGATTAGCCTCGTGTTGCAAAAAGTAGACTGTAGCACTCCAAAAACCAAAAACCAAACCCCGGTGATGAGCAGGCTATTAAATTTATCCATTTATCACGTAATAAATAGGTAAAAATAACATTTTTTTCCAGCCTTATGACGTCATTCCATCTTATTTAACAGTTTCTTATTTTAAATTATTTAAATATCGTCTGCATTATATTCATGCTTTTATCACTGAACTTAGATATTACGCGAATAATTTTCTTTTATATTTGGCTTAAGTTTTAAAACCGTTAATATCAATACTCTTTTCGAATTGGATAGAGGTGCTATGTATCCGTGCAGTAATAAGATTAGTGGTACATTTTGAGCTTTTATTATTAAGACTAGATAAGAAAACTTTATGCTCTTGACAAAATATTCTGCGTGTAATGAAAGTGTAAATACGAAAGCACCCCCCCCACACGTGACTTTGATTTTCATTGATTTCATTTCCATTTTAAGGAACTTTTTCTTCTCAACGCAGGATTGGTAAAACATAAGCTCATTATAGAAGAGATCTAATTACAACGCAGCAGAAAATAAAACGACGGTAACATTCTGGGCGTAATAACAGTTGAATGAAGAAATATCTTTATATTAACTTAATTAGGTAGGGAAAGATATATCTGATTATTAGTCTGCATTAGTACTTCTTTTGATCAGATTGGAATCTTTTACTTTTAACCGAATCGTGTAAATATAGTTTTCTCCCATCTCGTTACATGAATTTATAAAATGATTTTAATCATCTTATTTTGGGGTAAGGACTGGCAGTTTTTTTTTAAATTTAACCAGTATTTGTCAGAGTTGTCAACAAGTATTATTTAACGACTAGTATATAGACTGTTATATGACGGGATCAATAAAATTTTTCATTTTCTAGAATTGTAAAGTACTTTATATGGCAGGTAAAAAAATGGTTTGTTTTTTTTGGCTGAGAATTATCTGGTACAAGATGAATAATTTTTTTATCTTCTTTACTGGCCGCATGTTAGTTGCCAACTTTAATTTATCTTGTCATATTACGCGATAGGATGGAGACAAGAGGTTTTAAAATGACAGTGATTATTTGGCGGTATATTTGAACGATGTCCAAAATTTGGCGAATCGATGACAAATTGTGTGGTTTTGTATAAAAAAAACAATCACACAAACGAACAAACTTCTTAATTTATCTTTGTTAAAGATATATAACTTAAACGGTAGAAATTTATGAGTCCGTGAAATAGACTCCTAAACTTTTATGAAAAGAATTGGTTGTTAATACCGGTGGTAAAATTTCATGGCAACAAAAAATAATCGACGACTCAATTTAAAATTAGCCCATATGTACCTAACCTATTATTTAATACAAATGAAAAACAAAATTATTGACGTAATATCTATGTTCAGCGATAAACCGTACGAAAATAATGGAGACGATATTTAAATAATTTTAAATAAGAAATGATTAAAGGATATGGTTCAAGGAACGACGTCTCAATGTTAGAAAAAAAATGTTATTTTTACCTATTGTGTGATAAATTGATAAATTTAATATTCTGCTTTTAACCGGGGACAACAGAGCTTGAAATAATGGTATTAAACACTCAAAAAGGGGGGATGGATGGATTTCGAACATTTAGAACTAACTCGCTTTGAATTTTGCTAACCCTAACTCATCAAAAATACAATATGGATGCCTCTATCCATTCCAGGAACAACCGCTTCATAAATTCGCGGACAGACAACTTAGGCTATTATTATACAGGGGATATTATTAACACATGTATTATTTAACAATATTTTGAACACTACTATTATTGAATTTCCCAAAATCCATCGGCTGTACGATGGCCTAATAGTTAGTGTGCTGGCCTTCGGTAGCAGAGTTCATTGGTTCGAT
>CM063501.1:1791935-1794435 GCA_032207245.1 Pardosa pseudoannulata | reverse complement strand
TATGTATATATGTATATGTGTGTATGTGTATATATATGTATATATATGTATATGTATATGTATATATGTGTATATGTGTGCATATGTGTATATGTATGCATATGTATATGTGTATATGTATGTGTGTATATGTGTATGTGTATATATATTGATGTATGTATAATATATGTAATATATTAAAACTATTACACTTAAAATTACTCTCTTCCCATTCTTATTCTTTCATATATATTTTCTTATCTGTCTAATATCTTATTTAATGGAGTGTATTCTGACTTAAAATTCTTTCTACCCGTCTCTCAAAAGCTAACTCTGAAATTAGTTCAGAGCTAGAAAATTGCTCATTTTCTGTCCACTCGCCACAATTTCAAGCTGTTCCTGGCGAAGGGTTCATTTTACCAACGATCTAACTTCTTGTCTGATTTTTAATATCGCTGACTGGAAATATTCTCCGCGTCTCTCGCTGTGGGGTCAACCCTGTAATCGAAAGTGTTTTTCTTGTATCATTTCATACTCTTGAAGGGGAAAGATGCTTTCTCTTAGATCTTAAATAAAAGTTGAGTTTCTTTAATGACTCGATGTTTTCTTCTATGGTGCTGCGACTGCTAATTGCTTAGGCTTGCCGGGTAATCTGGGCAATTAAAAAGAGGGGATTGATATTCATGTAACCGGATCCATTTCTCCGTGTTACACACACACACACACATACATACATATATATATATATATATATATATATTATATATATATATATATATATATATATATATATATATATATATATATATATATATATATATATATATATATATATATATATATAATCTAATAATTATCAAATTGCTGTTTCATTATAGCCCCTATTATTTTTACTTGTCCGGGCTACTAGACAAGGAGAAACCTAATCAGCTAACAGCAATAACGAATGATGCAGTCTGGCCACATTGAAGAGAACGGCACAAGTTTAATTAAAATTTTATTTTAGAGCTGCTAAAACGGACATCTTTACGAGTCAACGACAGACAAAAGAAAGAGACAAAAATCACTCCGCACGAACAGAGGGGCACCCAAGAGCGAAAACAGAAAGAATTTTTCCACTTACTCATCGAATTTAACTCTACTTAAGATCAGAACAACCAGGAACCATTTTCGGGCGACAGCTGGAAAGCTTGTCGAATAGACAGAAAATTGACATCTATAGGACAGAAAGCTTTGGGAAAAGTATCGATAGAGTTTTAAGTCGAGGACGCTCTTTAAGATATTTAAAGGCTGGGAAAAATGTTTTAAGGAATTAGAATGGGAGAGAGGAGGTTTTTGAGGAAATATTAAAGTTAAATAATTTTGATATATTACATATATATAGTCCGATAATAGATATGTGCACATATATTAGCTATTGTAATCCCTTTTTTTCGTCGTTATCTGACATCTGGTTCCTTTTATTTAGGACTTATAGATTCCATTCTTAGTTTTCCTTATTTTTGACTCGCTCCCCCAGTCACCGCGCCGAACGATGGCCAATTAGTTAGGGTGCTGGCCTTCGGTACCGGAGTTTGAGGGTTCGAATCCGACAGTGGCATGGATATTCTTAACCGTTCTGAATCGGCTTTAAGCTGTAGGTCCCGGTCTCATTAGCCTTCATGTTGCAAAAAAGTAGACCGTATCACTCCAAAACCAAAACAATACCAGTTATCGCAACTCTTTTTTTTTCTCTACTCTGTAGGAAAAAGCCGAACGATGGCCGATTGGTTAGGGTGGTAGCCTTCGGTACCGGAGTTCATGGGTTCGAATCCCGCTATGGCATAGATGTTCGTAGCCGTTCGGAATCGGCTTTAAGCTGTAGGTCCCGGTCTCATTAGCCCTCGTGTTTAAAAAAAGTAGACCGTAGCACTCCAAACCAAATCAAATCAAATCAATCTATAGGGAAAAGTTCTTTTTATCAGCTCTTAAAGATATCAAAAATGTGATAGGGAAATTGTGTCCCTATTTCATTACACATTTTCCCTAATCCCGTGGAGCTAAAATATGACTGATTATAATCTGAATCATATGGTAATACCTTTTCTTAATAACTCCGAGATATATTTGAGCTTGTAACAATTCTGCTTCAGGCTTGTTAGGTAAACGCGAACGAAGAGTTTGAGTACGGCATTTAAAGTTTTTAATAAACAATTCCATCCTAGTTGAAGTTTAACCGTGTGAGTGCGGGGAAGCGCTTCGCTTGTTATGTGCCAAAAATGATGAGAAGCGCGATACCGCTTCTCTTGTTTTGTACCGAAAATGCGGAAACGCTGCTGTTGGTTAATATAATTTTCGCAGCTAATGAGAGCAGTTGAATTCATATCAATCGCAGTTTGTGTTCGTTTTACTCAGTTGTAATTTTTAATAATATAAGAATTAAAATAAAATACAGAAGTAAATAGTAATGCAGTAGAGCCCTGGAATGGGGTACGGTAGACAAAATAAGCGTGTTTTATTTATTTGTAGTTAAAAAAAAACC
>CM063501.1:1651935-1786935 GCA_032207245.1 Pardosa pseudoannulata | reverse complement strand
TTAAATATTTTCGCCCAGTTTATGATAATAAATGGCTCTTATTTTGTTGCAATCATTTAAATACACCCATGATTCAGCTATTCTGACAATTTGTTTCAATTTTTCTTTAGAAAAATTTTTCTCATACAGAATTCTGCATCGTGTACTGCTTTCAGCGATATGCTTTAGAGAAACAAGATCCACATTGCGCCTTTTTAACATTTAAATCAACTTTTATAACTTTGTTTACAGTGGACACCGATAATTTTAATGAATTTGCAACTGCCCGTTGACTAGGGGGGGGGGTTCTTTTAACATTAAACAACGTACCTTTAAATGAGTCGAAGATGTTCGTGTTACCCTTGGATACTTGTTTGGAAATTTTGTCCCACTTGAGGTTCCAATTTGACGTTTTTTTCCTGTCTTTTTGACGATATTACCAATCGACGCTTTAGATATCCCAAACCTATGGCTCTCACATCGTTTTTGGATAATGGAATATGAATCCTCCCCTTCGGAAAGAGCCTAAATATAGACTTCGAATCATTGCTTCGTTGAAAACGCCATTTTGAATAAAAATAAACCTATCAATCCGCAGACGATAATTCTGACTTTTAAAGACATAGTATAATTGCAGTTATTTATTTTGCAACAAACGATTTTTAATACTTGTAACTAAAATCGTCAAAACAGTGTGCGAACAGTCTCTGTATTATCGTTAAGTAAAAAGAATTTGAAACTATCTAAGATATCTGTCTGCCGACTCCAGAGTTGTCAAAAATTTAACCAATCCGAAGTTTATTTCAGTTCTATATCACATCAAACAATAAACTTAATTTCGACAGGAATGCTACTAGCTAGTTTGTATTCATTGCAGGATAACAAACATCAATAAACGTCTAAAAACTCACCGTGTAAATGACATCAACTGTATAGTGTCGAAAAAGTGGCAAATGTGTCAGAAAATTTTGGTCGTATAATTTTTTTCGACCTTCTCGATAAATCGATTTTAAAGAAAGGCTGATAACAAACTCTGTTTAATAATTCAAATGACATAAATAATAAAAATTAGTAGAAATTTTAAGTATCATCAGTTTAAAGTTACTGCTCTAAGTTGCATTTTATATCATTATCTATAGTATTTTTGTAATACTGATTAAAACGATTGTAATTATATTTTTCAACATTGGATAGTTTGAAGCGTTTCATATCTACATGAAGTAGTTCTTTGCCAATATGAAACACGCGTGTTTGTACGTGTATGTATGTACAGGGTGTTTCAAAAATGACCGGTATATTTGAAAAATCAATGAAAAATAAACGGACAATGATAGAAATTCAGTTTATTGCAATATGCTTGGGACACTAGTAAATTTTCAGGCAGACAGTATTTAATATTAGTTACAATATTTCACAACAGAGGGCGCTGCAGCCTGGAAAAATCTAAACTACTATATTTGTCTGTGGGGACTCTTAAAGGACCAGGTGTACCACCACTATCGAAAAACAATTGAAGCCGAGCGATGGCCGAATGGTTAGGGTGCTCGCCTTCTGAACCGGAGTTCGTGGGTTCGAATCCCACAGTGGAATGTATGTTTGTAGCCGTTCGGAATCTGCTTTAAGCAATAGGTCCCGGTCTCATTAGTCCTCGTGTTGCAAAAAGTAGACCGTAGCACTCCAAACCAAACCAAACACAATTGAATAACTGCAACAGTCCATCTGTTTTGCATGTGAAGCCATCCCGCCTGAGACGCTGACACGGGTTTATGATCATTTCATTCTGAGAATAGGCCCTATTATAGTTGCGCATGGTGGATATGTGGAAAATATCGTAGTTTAGATTTTTCCAGGCAGCAGCGCCATCTGTTGTGGAACATTGTAACTCATTTTGAAAAGTTGTCTGAATGAAATTTTAATATTATCCCCAGCATATTGCAATAAACTGTGTATTTCTATCACTGTTCGTTTAGTTTTTATTGATTTTTTAAATATACCGGTCATTTTTCAAACACCCAGTATGTAATATTTTAAATGTATGTATATATCTGTGTGTAACCGTTGAAAAATATTTTTCCCGATTACACCGGAGAAGTCGCTAATAATTTTCATTTCCATAGCTTGTTTTGCAAATGTAACTGATGCAATCATCGTAGCGGGAAAAGGATCTCACTCCAAAATCAGGATCAAGCAAAACATATACTAAAACATCTTAATTTCCACGTTAAAGATGGAAAATTCAGGATTTAAGAAGAGAGTTACTTTGATCCTTACAAATAACCTTCTTTATATCATAAAACATCAGCTGAAAATATGACGAAGTTATTTTTTCACATTTTTTACTATTAAAATATTTTTAAATTTTAATAACATTTAAGTTTTTAAAAATATATAAATCTAAATTACCATGCTCTAAATTTTTCATCGTTAATGTTTGAAAAAACAAAATTTTAATACTATTTGATTTTATAAAAGTTAAAGTTTAAGCTATAAGTGGAATAAAGTCCAGAATTAAATCTTTAATTTCCTTTGATAAAAATCTATAATAAATGGATCAATAAAACTTAATTTTCTTTATTTTATAAATGAAATTTCTATTTTAAATTGTATTATATTTTTATATATTTTTAACTTACATTTTTTGACTTCAAATTCAGCGCATGTAACCCTATTAAAAATAAAAATGTTCTTTAGATTGCTGTTTAATATAAGTAGTGCATAATATATACTCCTGATTGTATTTATATTTGCGAAAATTTATATTTTTAAAATATATAATTTTTATTTACAAATGAAGCAAAAATCGGAGAGAACGTGAGTTAATCTATTAAAAATTGATTAAACTAAATTAAGATTTTACGAAATAAAGATGATATTCATTTTATTTATATTGCAAGAAATTTAAATTTGATTTTCTCGACTTCTTATTTTAAAAACATGCCAATTAAAAACTAATTTCCGGGGAATGTTCCTTCGTTTATTTTTTGTTCCTAATAGATGTCGCTAAAAAACATTTCGTAAGCCATTATGTAGACGTGACTCCTACCCCCTACGCTGGCCGATTGGTTAGGGCACTGATTATCGGTACCGGAGTTACTGGGTTCGAATCCCACTATGGCATGGATGTTCGTAGCCGTTCGGAATCAGCTTTTAACAGTAAGTCCCGGTCTCATTAGCCCTTGTGTGCAAAACAGTAGACCGTAGCGCACCAAACCAAATCAAATCTACCCACTGCGCGCTTTAGCTGTGCATGCTTTTGGCATTTGATGTTTGGATCTCTAAAGGCCCTTTCACACTATGGTCCACAGCAAGTCATGACCACCATCTGGATGGGGTATGGCTTATCGTGGTCGTTGGTGGAAGACAATAAAATAGCCTTGGCTGACGATGGCTTCGCAGTCGGTTTTTCTCCAAAGATCAAAGGCAGCCAGATGCGCAAATAAAGTGCGCAGTAGACCCTATGGACTATCCACGTGTTTGGCTCATTTAGGGGCCCAGCGTATGGATGCAACCAGTGAACCATCGTTCAAGGTTCAAGGTCATCAGGAAGTGGTGAACAATTGGCCATCGTGTGGAGGCTACATAAAAACTCATCCTCGGCCACCGTCGACCACAATAAACCATATTCCCTCCCCACAGTGGCCTAAAATGGGCCATAGGGAGTCTTTAGGTTAAGAAAACTAGAACGTGGAAGGGGAGAATTTTGAGCTATTTGGGCAATAATGTTTGATGGATTATATATTATACTCATGCATACACATATGTGTGAGTGTGCGTCCACATGTATGTCACGCTCAGAGCCTGATAAAAAAAATTAGAAAGACACCCATTCCAAGCGTTTTATTCCCCCAAGTTTGTTTAGGCCCGAAGTTTTATTCGAATTCCATATGTCACATTAGCCATTTTCTTTTCAGACAAGACATGCAGTTCTACAGCAGGTCACCAGCCCACAAAATTTACCTTATCTCTCTGGGAACTTGGCGTGCTTTGTCCTCAAATGGGTTTTACCTCCATTTTTTTAAGCTTCACAAAGAGTTTGCTCTCTTTTTATTGATTAATACTTTAATTTCCAATTTTAAAATTTCTATCGTCATATCTCTCTCTCTCTCTCCCTCTATCTATCTATCTATCTATCTCTGTCTATCGATCTATATCTATCGATCTCTATCTCTATCGATCTCTATCTATCGATCTCTATCTATCTCGATCTCTATCTATCGATCTCTATCTATCGATCTCTATCTATCGATCTCTATCTATCTCTATCTCTATATCTCTATCTATCTTTATCTATCTCTATCTCTATATCTCTATCTATCTATCTATCTTTATCTATCTTTATCTATATCTATCTCTATCTATCTCTATCTATCTATCGATCTCTATCTATCTCTATCTCTCTCTCTCTCTCTCTCTCTCTCTATATATATATATATATATATATATATATATATATATATATATATATATATATCTCTATATATCTATATATCTACACACACACACACACACACGCACGCACACACACACACACACACATATATATATATAAATAAATAAATAAATTTTTTATAAGATTTTTGAGATGGAGTGTGAGGAAATAATTTCTGGGAATTTAGTACACGATATCCTGTTATAGATACAAATGTTTATTTTCAAATAATGAATGTCACTTTAAAATATTAATCAGTTGTTAATTACAAATATATTTTGAGAATTTCCCTTTATGCAAATAATTGCAAATAAAATATGCAATATTATTATAACATTATTATAAAATAGGCAATATGATTGCAAATAAAATAGGCAATCATATATGCTTTTACTCTAACGAGTTATTAAAAGTAATAATGAAGTTTACCGTCATCAAGAGGCTATACTTTGACAAACAAAAGATGAATTTATTTTATCCTCACTTTGTAATTCTAAAAGTGCCAAAAACGATGATGTAACATACATTTCCACTATAATATTTGGTTTCCTTATATACGATTTTGATTAAAACTTTCTCTATAATCAAAGTAAATTCTAAAAGTAAATTCTTTCCGAGGAACATCGCTGAGATAAAAAATATTGTAGAAACTCATTACAGCGAAATGCCACGAGGCTTTTCAAAGTTTCTTTATGACTGTTTCAAAACAAATAGCCAATTACGTTTGTAACATGTGGCATGCAACAGTCTGCGACGCCATATTTGGAGGGATTTTTCTTCTTTGTATCATTTTTAATATTTTTGAGATCTCACTTTTCTGGAGAAAATAACTAGACTGCGAGATGCGTCCGTTTGTTTTTAAATCTTCATCAGGCGTCTGTGACTGATTTACATTTCTTCAGCACTCTTTCTTTTTACTTTTCTCATGTTACAAAATTCAACCGCTGAGTGGAATTTTTGTCTTAATTATCAGAACTAAAACTTTAACACTAGAATCGTAGAACTTTCGGTCTATGTAAAACTGCATACTTCATAGAAATCCGCGTTTTATTCAAACAGTTTGCTGTATTTATACGCAATGACATTGATTCATTTTTAAGTATTCAATATTTAAAATAACTGAAGAAGATAATACCTCAAAGTAAATAAAGTTAGAAAAATATACAGGTAACTTTAATGGAGTTTAGTCAAGGTGTCTTACACAGTTATTGAAACGTTTGGGCAACTTGTTATACAGTAAAACCTCTTTTTAACGACCCCTTCGTTAGAACGACCCTCTTAAAAAGTCCCAATTATTTTACCATAGGAATAATGCTAATTTTGAATCATTAAAATGACCCCAAGCGTATTATTTTTCGTTAGAGCGACCGCCAATTTTAGTCTGCAGAACTCATGAGCAAGTGGGCTATTTCAAAATTATTGTACTCTGGTGCCACTTCAATTCGATTCCGACGACGGAGAAAAATCGTCCAAGCTTTTGAAAAAGTGAATGACAAAGACGCCAATCAATGCCTTGCGTTCATATTTTGAAGGACAATTTAATTCTGAAGATTTCCTTCAAAATCTAATGGATATGGAATCAATGTTAATGAAAAATTCCCAAATGAACATGAAACAGGAGTCAGACTTTCTTTTCACAAATTCAGTAATGGAAATACAAATAAATAGAAGTGCTCTCTAGGTATGTACTGTTGCATCATATCTTTGCTGAATTTTTATTATTTTTTCAATTCGTTACAGCGACCTTTCGTTATAACGACAATATGATGTTGGTCCCACAAGGGGCCGTTATACCGAGGTTTTACTGTATATGATACATTATCTACAAATTGGTATTTTACAGTTAGAACAAATACCTACAATGTCAGTCGTGCAGATAGTGATTGGAATCACCGACTGCAAAGCAGACCTGTGGAGAACCTGTCAAGATACTGAGGGAAAGGTCCATGGCTCGTAAGAAGGGCATTTACTGCCGCTTCTTAAAGCTGATTCCAAACGGCTATGAACATCCATGCCAGTAACGGGATTCGAACCCGCGAACTCCGCAACCGAAGAGCAATGCTCTACCATTCGGCTCTCTTTCGGCTTTAAACTCTTTGAACTGTTAAAAACCTCAGTTAACAAGAATAACAATAAATCATTTTTTGAAAACTGTTTTGCACATTTTTACCAATTCAATTCTGGGATTAAAATTTATCAAAAATTGTCAGGAATGATGTGATAAATAAAATTTAAATTCTTATAATGGTTGTGGTACACCTATTTCAAAGACATTTCAGTGTGGATAAAGCCTCGAAATTTTAATCTCGCTTCCTTTGCTTTTACTCCCACTTAATTTTCTGTCAAATCCTTTCATTTGACAGCCCCTTTTTTTCGTAAGCCTTTTCAGCTTTTTTTTCTTGTGTAAATTAAATATTTGCTTATTTATTGACATAAAATAAACATCAGGTATTGAAGGCGCCGATACGTTTATTTAAACAAAATTTGTTTTATTCTTGCATGTCTTTCGAAATATTTTACATATATATAATACGTAATTTTATTTTCTTCTATTTTCATAGCAATAAAAATATTTTTTGGCAGATTGTCTAGAGAATTTTTCTTTGTTTTTTTTTCTAAATGAAAGTGGGAAAGTTCTGTTTTTAAAATAAGGGATTAAAAATCTAGCATTGTAAAATTTTGCAGGTTTTCTTTACATATAGCATTTTTTTTCAAGAGACTGAGTTTAGTGACATGTCACCCGACCCAGGGTCAGTTCAGATCTATGAACCGCCCGCGTGCAAGATAATATTTCGACGCCCCTATCAACATTTCACCCCCCTATAAATATGGAATCTTAGTAGATTCAGAATTTTTAGCTCAATTATACAGGGTGTCCCATTAATACCGAATACAAATTGCTTAGCCACATCCCTTGCTTGAAATACATAAAAAGGCCAGCCGAACTGTGACCGAATGGTTAGGGCGCTGATCATCGGAACCGGGATTCGTGAGCTCGAATCTCATTGGGGCATAGATGTTCGTAGCCGTTCGAAATCGGCTGCAACCCCTGCACACATTATCCCTTCAGTGACACGGTCGAAATTCAAATTAAACATGTAATCAAATCGATATTTACACTTTGTTTGTGTAACAATATTTTATAATTGTTATCCCTTTTCCCGCTCCCTAGTCATCCTCCAGAATTGAAATTGCAAAAAATAACTAATACTGTATTTATAATACTATAAATATAATAATAATAATAATACTATACCTATATATCCCTGTTTTGACAAAGGAAATACTATCATTTGTTTTACCAGTGTTTCCAAAAAAAATCTTTTAAGGGATTAAGAAGTAGTTAAGTAAGTCATGAGCAGCTCTCGTCTTGCAGAAAAATAAATCGTAGCGCTAAAAGAAAAAAAAATCTACGATCCATAGTTTTCGAGGAAAAGGGCGAGGTAAAATTTATGACGTTATATCCAGTTTACACATAAAAAAAATCGAAATATGAATATCGGTATTTGCATAGTTTTGAACAGGAATATGTTCAAAGCGTATGAAATGTATATTTTTATGTACTAATACGTTTTATATATTGCCTTAATTTCTTCAAACCATTATAATAACAATGTCATTATTGAAAAATGGATGAGCATCCGTATTTACTATAATTATCTACTTTTATTTTTTGATGTGTCACCGGTCACTCGTGGCCCCCATGACGCTGTAGCCAAGTCGAGTGACGGTCACCCCTCATGGCAGTCAACGTATTAAGTAATAAAATATTAGCGGTATTTATATAAAAAAGTAACCTTGGTTTAATTCAAGTCATTCCAAGACACAAAAAGTCAGAGATATACAGAAAAAAAATTTTGAATTTACCAAATATTTTCAGTAAATTCTTTAATGTTCTTAAAGTTTCATATAACATATTTAATGTTATTTATCCTAAGGGTTACATACACGTTTTGCAAGCGTACTATAGGTCAGGCCCTGCTACTATTGCGGTCGCAAAGGAATGGACGAAAATTATTAAAGAAACAAATATCGCACTGAACATATTAATCCATTGTTTTATGGAAATGGGGTTTAACTTTTTTTATTACTGCATTGGTTATAAAATTGTATCTAAGGAACCTTAATTTATAAGATCAAAGGCTGGCCGTGAAAGGGCTAGTAAAAAAATTAAAAATATAAATAAAATTAATAAAAACAGTATGCTTTGTATATTGATAAAACAGCCAAGTTTTAACTTAACGAACATTCATTATAGGGTGAAAATAAGACGACTAGCTGGCATGGGTTTATTTTACATCTGACTAAAACTAAACTGTTTTTAACCCTTAATTTGACACGATGTTTTATCAAATATTTTTTTAATTTCTTTTATTTTCCTATGTCTGTATACACATTAGGATCTCTCTAAAGATCCTAAAAGCCGTATAGCCTTTAAGCCGTAATAGAAATATATTTTAAAGTTTTTGTTAGATATTTAAGCCGTATAGAAGTTTTCCCGCCAGATTTTATTTATTTAATTGTTCGTTGTAGCGGTCTTAGCCAAATTAAGGGTTAAGAAATATATATTTACAGCCAAACTAATAAGATCATTGATAGATAAAAACCATCTCCATATGTTAGAAGAAATTTCACCTCGTGCTAGACGAATAAACATCAAAAAGGGCACAAAGACAAATTTTCAACGCTAAATTTTTGTTTTTCAATATCCCTTGCCATTTTCAAAAATTGAATTTACAAAATCCTTGTTAGTTGCTAACTACATCGCAATTGAAACCTAAATTTTAAAATTTAAGTAAGCTTGAGTCATTTCAGCATTAGAGACAATGTTATGTATGAACTTAAAAGAGAAACCGCAGCTCTATTAATCGCATGTTATTCAAACTATTCGTAAACACGTAAGCCACTGCTATGAACTAACTGAAATTTTCAGGAAAATCTTTCGAGGATTGTTGGAACCGCTCGGAATCAGCTTAACCTTTTCGTGGGCCGTGGGAAGATTACTTCTCACTTACATGATCTTACAAAATACACCTGTGGGAAGAGCAAAACCCATTCTAGAAACGACGGGAAGACCGATTCCCGCTTCGGTTTTGCGCTGCCATCCATTGTTTGATCGATTGAATAAAACTAGCAGTTCCTTTTTAAAAGTTTCCAAATGGAGAGTGAGGAATAAAGGCCCATGAAAGGGTTAAAGCAACAGATCCTGGTCTCATTAGACTTCCTCTAGCCAAACGGTTGACCTTAGCGTTCCCAACCAGCTAGAACATCATTTGCAACACGAAATAGTACTGGCTTGTGTATCAAACACAAGCTAGTACTATTTTTATTGCAGATGCTCTTTATTTTTCTTTCACTGTCAGGATATTTGTAAAAGAACCTGTTTTACAAAGAAATTCATCATTAATTAAAAATTCAGCTTAAATAAATTATGTATATTTAATAAAGTAAGCAAAATAATTTCCTACAGCACTATCGGTATAAATTTTATGAACGTGAACATTGTTAATTGTCTCTCCTAAATCCAATTAAACTGTTTTTAGACATATGCCCCTTACTTTATACGCAAACGGTTTTGGTGGTCATTTTCTTGAGGTTAATTGGTCATTCATTCATGGAAATGACTCTAATATAAGAGTTCTTTAAGAAATACAAATATCTCGATCGAAATAACTAATGGATGAAGTTTAAGTGCAGGGCGAATATATTAAACGCATGTCTCTCTAAATGTAGCTATGGATTTCGAATTAATAATCAGATGTTGATTTACGAACACTGAATGACGTCCGTACAGTATGTTTAAACTTCATGTTATGATTAATAAAATATGCCAAGCATAAAGCTCGTTTTCATCGCGATACAGACCTACATAACTAGGCATGCAAAAAAATTTCTTTTTCCATTATTCTTTATGTTTGCGTTGCCAATAATGATTTATTTCTAACCGAGATGGCGTCCTCATTTTTCAACCACTAACAGCCGGTATTGAATATTCATGGGCCTCCACCAAAATAAATTCGAATATTAAACGCGAAACAATATTCGATACATGCGCTCCGCCTTTCCATCACTTCCCGCAATGTCGCAACAATGCCTATCAAATTACGTAAACGCTTCGTTGAAATTATTTTCCTTTGGTTTCGTCGAAATTTGAATGACGTTTTTGTAAAAGATTTTCGGGTATATTTAACCGAGTTCCCAGAGCTTCGAAGATCAGTTTTTGCGACAGTTCCACAAATGGAACAAAAATTTAACTTCTAACAAATACCAAAATACACGCTAGTAAATTGGAGGGTATTTCTCTCTTTATACTGCTGTTTTTTTTTAAATAGATTAACCTCTTGCTTTATGAATCTAGCGACGATTGTGTGCGCCACTTTCGATGAAAGTTTTTCACGTACGTCTTGACCAGAAGCAGTTTCGTCACGGGCTCCATTGGGAGCAAACCAGTGGACATTCAATAGTACTGCATTTCATCGCTTACACGTTGCTCTGCATAGCAATTGGTTTCAGTCGCAACAATTTCCCAAAACATTTTGTCAAATACGGCATAAAAAAAGTCTCACTTTCCACTGTTTTCATTGAACTCACCTGTAGACGTTACTTTTATGACAGGAGTTTCTGTATACTTCCATATCTTCAGTTGATTGTTAATTGTAATTTTATATTATTATTATTATTATTATTATTATTATTGGTCTGTATTCTCCTTATTCCTTTATTACTATAGCGTTGTACTCTCATTGTTACACCCAGCACATAAATAGAACGTATTTTAGAAGATTCCATACCGAATCAGCGCTTCCCCTGCTATTAACTTCTAAAGTAAAATCAGCATATTTTCTATTAATTCTATTTATTTTATTTCTATTTTATTTATTTATTTATTTTTAATTTTATTTTTTTCATTAGTACTTATTTTTAATTTTTAAATTCTTATTCGCTTTTGAGTCCGCGGTAGACTTTTCCCCCAGGTCAGCACTTGCAAGCCTTACACCCAATAGGGTAGGCTGATCTCAGAGGGTGCTCAATCTTCAGATTATTACATTTTGTAAAACTGTGAATAAGTAACACTTTTTTTTCTCATTCGGTAAAATATAAAACTAACACTCCTGTACTGCCATCTACTGTCGACCGTTGATATTTACATATCTTGTATACTCCTTACATGATAAAATAGGCAGTAGAGGTTTTAACTTTGACATCAACCTTCCGACAGTATCATATCAATCCCAAATTTAATGGCAACCCGTGTGGGAATTTGTATAAAAGTGGGATGGCAAGAATTTGAAGTTTGAAAATCTTAAAATCTGCAATGTTCTTGATCGAAAAAGAAATCAGAAGATCGCGTTAAGGGCACATCTCTGTCCCTTTCCACTTTTTTTCTAACCTCACCAAGAAACCGCGGAGAGAGGGGTCGTATACTTCCGCCCTCCTTTATCCTCTTGCCTTATGAATCGAGAGACGATTGTGTGTGCCCCTTTCCATGAAAGCTTTTCTCATGCGTCGTGGCCAGAAGCAGTTTCATCACGGGATGAATTGGGAGCAAACCAAAACACATTAATAGTACTGCACTTCATCGCTTATACATTGCTCTGCATATCAATTGGTTTCAGTTACAACACCTTCCCAAAAGTTTTTGTCAAATATTGCATAAAAAAAGTCTCACTTTCCGCTGTTTTCATTGAACTCACCTGCAGACGTTACTTTTATGCCAGGATACTTCCATATCTTCGGTTGATTATTTTTGAATTGCCAAATCCATCGTTCTGATAACTGATTCCTGATATTTTCTAATTCATTAGTATTACTTTCGTCACCAACTAAATTTTGCACACATTTTTTACAGGACAAACTACAATGCTATCTTCAGATGTATCCCAATCGGTATCTGTTTGGTAAGGTGTCATCAGGACACTTTACAGCACTTGTTATTAGTATCCATTTTCCCTTTTGCCCTTAGGTTCAATTTTTAGATTTTTTAAAGCACCAACAGTTAATTTTTTATTGCATATAATATAACACTCTATTGAAATGACGCCTAAGAATAAACGACCCACTCTTATATTGCAACTGTAATAAACAATAACTCAAAAACGAAAACTATCTCCTAAAAATAATAATATGTCTGATACGAGCTTTTCACTTTTGTTCAGAAAGAATCATCACGTATTTGATACGAGGTTCTCATTTTAGGCAGATCAGTACGATCACGTCTTCCATACGTTGTTTTAAGGCAAAGGAAGATGAACCTACTGCAATGAACAGGCCAGTTAAGTGACAGTTTATTTTATTTAGGTGTCTAGTGTTCTACTTGTGATATCCCTTTTTTACAAATCATCTTTTGAAACCTATAATCTGTAACCAAACCATTTCGTTGAAATTATTTTTCCTTTGGCGGCCTCGAAACTTGACTGGTATTTCTGTAAAAGACTTACGTATTTATTTAGATCACTTCTCAAGGCTTTGAAGCAATCTTTTGGTATAGTTTCAGACATGAGGAAAAATGAAACATTTTTGAAATGCAAAAATATAGGCATTTCTTATTGTTTTAAGAGGGTACAGACCGGGAAATACGATACTGATTTCGATTGAGCTTGTATAGATCTATTAAATAATACAAATCTTGTATACATTTGATATATTCAGTAAAATGAAAGAATGGTATTGTACACAGAATACAAAGATTTTGGAGTTTTGTTATATTACCATTAAATACGACGATACTAAAATTTTTGTTTGTTATCATGCATTTTTTTACCGCCTGTTTCGCTTTATAGGGGATTGCTTGTCATTTCTTTATAACTGTATCTTTATTTGAGATAATGCTATCAATGTCTTGATATGTTTTCACTTACTATGTTATATATAAATAAAACGTTTTGAAGATTTAGTAGTCCTTATAGTGACAGGACTAGACAGCCCAAAAGGTTCCGTGGGATGCATTAAAAATTTTTCACATGATTGCCGCCATATGTGTATGTGTGTATGTAATATATTAAAGCTTATTTCCGCTAAACGTATTCGAAATTGTCCCACTTCCCGTTCTATGTTTCTTCATGTTAATTTTTCCAAATTAAACCAAGAACATGTATCATTGAGATTATGTTTATGTGGTTGTATGCATTTATCCCACAGTCACTTTTTCAGGTCACAGTAGAACCGCTGTTTAAATGCTCTTATTTGCAGAAGTTAGCCTCCTCCTTAAGACGGCATTTACATAAACGGACAGACCGCAGACTTGTCCAGCGACTTCGTACCAGCGGTTTGTTCTTCCACGACATGACTAGAGTAAAGTTGTGTTACCAAACAAGCGCTGGGAACTCAAAAATGTGTCATTTCTTTGTGTGATTGGTAAAGAGCAATTATGTTACCTATAAATATGTAGACAGCAAAATTATTACATAAGCAATTATCTCCTATCATTTGGCTCGTGTTGCAAAAAAAGTAGACCGTAGCACTCCAAACCAAACCAAACCTATCATTTGAATTGCCCGTACTTACTGGGTAATCCCCTATATAATAATAGCTGTTATAGCTCGTTGTAATAGCTCGTTAAGTTATCTGTCCGTCTGTCCTCTAATTTATGAAGCGGTAGGACCTGGAATTGATAGGGGCATCCATATTAGATTGTTGATGAATTAGGGTTAGCATAATTCAAAGCGAGTATTTAAACCCTTCGAAATCCACCCCTTTTCTCCCCCTTTTCTAGCGTATATTAGCCGTTATACTTCTATTGCAAATTTCTTCCAACATCGAGGAATCGCTTGGATTTTTTCCCTTGAGACCAGCACCTTAACCATTCTGCAATCATTGGAAGGGTGTGCCAGTTTTCTTGTCAGCTAAAAAATGGGGCTAGGGGACAGAAAATTTACATTTATTCTGCCGTTAGTTTTCGGAGACGGGTAAAAAGTATTGAAGTCGGTGAACATTCCATCAAATTGATAAGATTTTGGGGTTGGGAAATTAGGTGCAAAAGAATGAGAATTGCAAAAGGAGAATTTTTGATAGATATTTTAGGTTTAATAATTTTGATGTATTATGTATATACTCTATGAAAAGGCTTCACAACAGAACGCATAGAAAAATTAGATTTAGTGTTCCTTTTAATAGAATTCAATTCCCATTTTGTTATGTTCTGTGTAACTATTTCTAGAACGAAAGGGTATTCAAGGAATCCGTTAAATTTCCTTTTATACGAAATTAGATACTGCAAAATGGGTTCGCATTTCGAAGGTTAAAATGTTCTCAATTTGTATGCAAAGTAACTCGTTAATTGTTGAAAATATTTCCATCGTTTTCTGACGAAAATGCCTCGGCGCATCCCGCATTTTTTTTTCTCTCGCTTAAATTTAAAGTAACTTTTCCCCCCAATAGAATTGAGTGCATTTTATAGGCCGAGGCATTCCTCTAGTAAACTGGCATTCTTTTAGGAGAAATAGATGCATTAACATTCTTTTGCAGACGATTTGAACGGTAGTTTTCTTCACTGCATTCCTATTCATAACGCAGTACAACATCCCCCGTTATTTGTGTTTTCTGAATTTCAAAAGAAACAGAATTCTGCCTCTGGTTTGGTTTTGAAATCTTGCATTTTTCCCATAGAATTCCTTCCACGAGTGCTTGGAATGTTATGGTTGCAGTCAAAATCTAACAAAGAAAACTTTCTATTTATTTTGTCCCACTTTTGGAAACCTAATAAATATATATGTGTGTGTATATAGAAGGGTGCGTTAGTCGGAAAAAAAAATAAAGGCGCTCGAAATCCCTGCGATAGTGTTGTTTTCTATAACACGAAAATTCTCCCCATTCTTTTGGAAAAATATTTTACAGCTTATTGATTGGATGTAATAGAATGCAAAGTTATAAGTTGTAAACATATTTCTTTAAAGTTTTCAACATTTTCTTTAAATTTTTTTTTCGTTGTAAGATATTCTAAATAAGATTATCTTTTACGACTTAGCCGATATTTTTTTTATAAACGCGCATGTGTTTCTAAACTGTTGCGCGGGCGGGCGTGAGTTTTTTGTTTGTTTCATTTAGCTCTGGAAGACTGGTTTGAAAGGATTTGAGGCTGGGAAAATAGATATAAAGAAGCGGTAGGAGGATAATTTTAGAGATATTTTAAGATATAATATATATATATATATATATTGTGTGTGGGTGTACACATACACACACACAGTAAAACCCACTTAAGTTTAGAAAACTTCTTAAACGAAATTAATTTAAAAAAAAATTATATAGATAATGAGGAGAGATTTTTTTTCTCTAAAAAATAATATATAAACAATAGTTTAGGTTTTTCTCAAAAATTTATATTTTGTACATACTTAAAAAAAATCAGCTAATAAAGGAAAACGACCTAAGATATCTCTCTAAAAGATATCTTTAAGATATCTCTCTAAAATTAATAATCCTCTATATAATACCCTAAATTATCTATCTGTCCTCGAATTTATGAAGCGGTTTGACGTGGAATGGATAGAGGCATCCACATTGGATTCTTGTTAGCAAAATTCAAAGCGAGTCAAGTTTTCTTTTCCTAAACGATCGATCAGATTATAAAATAAATTGGTCTAAATAGGCTTCATATCACAGCAAAAATACTGTGGTCTTTAAAACGTTTGAAATCCACCCTTTCTCTCATTTTCGAGCGTTTGATGCCATTATTTAAAACCCTATTTTCCCGGGTTAACCCTTAATTTGACAAGATGTTTTTTTTCAAATATTTTTTAATTTCTGTTATTTTCCCATGTCTGTATAGACATTAGGATCTCTGTAAAATAAACAAAAAATATATCATTTTCCATTTTTGAGATAATGTCCGCTGTGGCGAACACTGACAATTATGTTATAGAGTAGTTATAAATATACATGTCCGGTGTAGCGGACTTAGCCAAATTAAGGGTTAAGAGCAGGCGATTAAATTTATCAATTTATCACATAATAAATAGGTAAAGATTACATTCTTTCCCTAGCATTATGCCGTCCTTCCTTTAACCATCTCATTGAATCATTTTTTATTTTAAATTATTTAAATATCGTCTGCATTGTTTTCATACGTTTTATCGCTGAACATAGATGTTAAGTAAATAATTTTCTTTTATATTTGGCTTAAATAATAGATTAGGTACATATGCGATAATTTTAAATTGAATCATCGATTATTTTTGGTTGCAATGAAGATTTTATTACTGGTATTAACATCAAATTCTTTTCATAAAAGTCTGGGAGTCTGTTTCACGGACTCATAAATATCTAGCGTTTGTATTTATACATAACCATACGGTTTGCAGTCGAATCGCTCTATTTTGGACATCATTCATATGTACCAAGTAATCACTGTCAATATTAAAACCTCTGTTATCCATCCTATCAAGTAATAAGACAAGATAAATTAAAATTAGCAACTGACATGCGGTCAGTAAAGATAAAAAAATTATGGAGCCTGTACTAGATTATTATCAGCCAAAAAAACAACCATTTTTTTTATCTGCCTCATAGGGTACTTTACAATTCTGAAAAATTAAAAATTTTACTGATCCCGGCATATGACGGGCTATATGCTAGTATTATATATTTAATGATATTTTTAACCTAAACCAACGTAATTACGTCTATCTTAAAATAATTTTATGGCGACTATCTGTTATACATGTGGTATAGCCACATTCTATTTAAAAGGGAATGCCAGGAATTGCCGGCTTCCTGACCCCATATTTTATGGAATGGGGCTTGTCCATGTCCAAGTCACCTTGAATCTTCCCGCGCTGACCCTCCGTGGGTTGCCGTTTTCCTCTCCCCGTCTTTTACCATTTGTCCAGCTTGAGCGTTGCTTGGCGCCATAAGATTCCTAGGCTGTTCTTCCTACTCAAGCTACGTTTTGGCGATCGTCTCGGGTTCCCGCTGGCGGGATTTTTCCACTGACCTCGCCTTGCGCGGTGTTGAGTGGGCATCATTTTGGCCGAAATTGGGGGAGAGGTCACCCGCATCATTTAAAAAAAAAAAAAAACGAATATTTTTTTTAGCCATTTTGCTCTTTTCTTATCTTTGTGTCATGTCGAGAACGGGTATTTTTTCTGACAAAGTCAGCAAGGAATACAAAATAAATAAAATTTACTTTAAGCTAATTATTTAAGAAGACTCTTTTCTATTCGTCAATTTGCATTCACCTCTGTTCTAAAATTATGGAGCATACCATATGAATACAGTGAATTATGTCTGTAGTTCCATCACAGAACCGGTGAAAGGTTATTGCGGCTGAAAGGAGCAAAGTAGTAATTCTACAACAATAATTCTACAACAATAATTTTACAACATTAATTCTACAATATATATTAGCGTTTAAGTTACATATCTTTGAAAATTAAGAAGTATGTTCGTTTTTGTGTTTGTTTTTTATACATAACTACAGATTTTGACTAAATGAATTCAAGGTGATTCTAAAATGCAATCGCAGTATCGGGAGACTTTAGAGGAGTATGAAGATAAACAAATTATTGAGCTCGTACCAGGTAATTCTCAGCCAAATTACAACACTTTTTTACGTGTCTCACAGGTACTTTAAAATTTTGGAAAATTAAAGGCTGTAATGATCCCGTCATAGGACGAGCTGTATGCTAGTAAATTAATAATTAATACGCAGGACCGCTTTTGCTATGAGAGAAGTTTGCGTCCTATACTCTCGACAGACATTTTTGTGGAATAACCTGAAATAATATTTAGTGCCCACTCAGGAAGTATCTCTCTCTGAAGCACACCTCTGCACTACAGATAGTTGGAGGAGGGGGGGGGAATCAAGGAAGTGAGATCTTTAAAAACTTATAGCTAATGTGCGCATGACGTCAGGTACAGCAAAAATGACAACTCAACTTCCTCGTTGGCAAAACATTTTAAGTTTTCTACGGATCGTGTTTGTTATTGAGGTTTTAATTTTTGTCGATTATCTGAAAATGGTAACAAGCTGTTGTGTGTATGGCTGTACACTAAGCGTTTCAAAAAAGGTGAAAATACTGGATTTTATCGCTTTCCTAAAGATTCTCCATTGCGAATGCTCTGGATAAAAGCTTGGAAAAGGCAAGACTGCACTCCAAGTTGTTCTTCGAGAATTTGCAAACATTTTCAGAATGGTAATAAAACGTTAACCTTACTGTAATGTAATAGATTACATAAAATCATTATGCTCTAAGAATTTTTTTATTATTACTAGGTTATTTTTTTCATATTTCTAATGTATTTTCTATGCCTTTATGAGAAGTACTGTACCTATAAATGTAATTATTTTTTTGTCCTTTAAATGATCAGGTTTTGCCCATTTTTATGAGATTCTTATTTATGTAATAGTTTATCGTGACTGTGAATATAATCAAAGTAGTTACACTTTGATTGTGATACTTAATACTGTGTAAAGTGTTTCACTTTAAAAAAAAATATATAATTTTGTAAGTGAAAAAAAAAATCTAGAATGAGTTGTCCAGTTTTCGATGTTTCCTTCCCCTTCCCTTAAGTAAAATTTAGTTTTAATATATGCGTGATCCACGTCGAAACTCATAAGATACAATGAAATCAAGCAACATTTTGCCCACGAAAAGTGGAGTTGTAGTCAGTACTCGTATTTGTTTACAAACATGCACTTTCTCTATAGCTACCTGACTGCATTCTGAATCGCGATATTTTCTACAGGCGCCTGGAACCTGGTATTCCACTCGACCTGTGATTGGCTGTTAAGTACATTGACAGCCAATTTCTAAAATTGGCAAAATCTCTTAGCGACGCTTTCCGTGAATTTCTATATTATTTCAACAATACGAAAGAGACAGGATCGTATACAGAATTTTTTTTCAAAGGGAGATGAGGGGGGGGGACTATATATTTAATTAAAGGCTTACTGATATTTAATTAAAGTTAAGTTACAAATGAAAGATCATTCATTAAATTATTCTAACGCAAGATTTTGCAGTTAACACACATATATATATATATATATATATATATATATATATATATATATATATATATATATATATATATATATATATATACATATATAATATATATATATAGAGAGAGTAGATATATATATTATACATATATATATATATAATATAGATAGATATAGATATAGATATAGATAGACAGATATAGATAGACAGATATAGATAGATAGAGATAGATAGATATAGATATATGAATGTATACAAAATATGCTAGCTACAATTAAGGGTATTTACAACCAATTAAGGGTAGATAAAATTGGTAACTACCTAAATATTCCGAAAATCCCAGATTTACAAAAAAGAAAAGATTCATAAAGTTGCATAAATTCTGAAAAAAAGCATGCATATATTATATCTATATAATACATACATATCTATGTATATCTATATAATTCATACATACTGCATTAATATATTAAATTAAAAATATTAAATAAAGATTTACATGTAGAAAAATTTGGGTACAATTTTTAAAACAATAAAATGTACCAGGTTTGGTGGGAAATGTTAATTTCTGACAAATTCATAAATTGTTTTCAAATTATGAGCACTTTCTAAATGTTCTCGTAAATCTGGTAAATTTCGAAATTTCAAATTACAGCTGTCCTCTTTATACTCTATATTACTTTCAGGTATTTCATTTTGACCATTTCTTTCATTTTCATTTTTATGCATGCGGTTAACACGCTTTGTTAAATATTTTTTCTGATAAAACATAGAGCTGCAATATTTGCAATTGAAACTTTCAATCTCTATTCTTTGTACGTTCCAAATTATTCTAAATAAAAAAATAAATAATGGATAAATAAAGAGAAATAAATAGATAAGAAGCCAATCGAGGAAAGGATCGCCAAGATATTTTGCCAATTTTAGAAATTGCTGCCAATGTACTTAACAGCCAATCACAGGCCGAGTGGAATGCCAGGTTCCCGGCGCCGGTTATTTTCTGGAATCTCCCCTTAAAAACTCTATTAGCAAGAGTCCTAAAAAGCTCTGCATCCCCACTCCACTCTCCGCTAATCGAGTTCTGCAGGTGTCAGGCGTAATCTTACGTGACGTGACAATAATTCACCACTCGAAGCTTGACTGTGAGTTCGGTCACGTGACTTTGACGACTTTCTTTAAAAGGAAACAATAGATGTGTAGGCCAGGTGAGAAAGAATAACTATTTATAATCTGCTAAAGGCGACGGCGTTATAAAAGATATATAGGAAAAAAAAATACTTTCATCGTACATGTAATAGGAAAGTGTGTGAAGCATTTCATATACAGTGAAATCTTTCTGAACGGCCACCCTTCCTTACCGAGAATATTTGGCCGATTAGAGGGGTTGCCGCTCTGAAGTGTTTTATTTACTGTTATAAGATAATTACTATAATGCGTAATATAAACAAGTCTGACATATATTCCTTATGTAAATGAAATTCAAAACTTATCTAAAGAGAAAATAGTACTTTATTTCATGCTTCTTTACATTTTTAAAAAAAAGGCTACAATTTGTTTCTGTTTTTTCTGTAGTCTTCGTACTCCTTCAAAATCAAATTCATTTCTTTAATGACTTTGTCGATTTCAGTTCTTCCGCAGTTAAATAATTCAGCTAATTTTCGTGTTGATTTGCCGTTCTCATATTCACTCAGAACTTCAATGCTCTGCTCGAGATTTAGAAAAACGCATTTCGACATCGCTGCAACTCAGATCACTGACCAACTAATGAAATGAAACTGGCTTGAATGTCATTTTTGCTGACAGGGGTGCAATTTTTCCTTAACTTACCGATTGGAATTCCAAACTAAGGCCCTAGGACACCTCGACGCTTGATTGTCTAGTTCCTCCCTCAATTTCTATGGATAGTGCTGAAAGGGATTCCCTATCTGAAGGGTGCGGGGAGAATACAAAAGAGATAACAGATAGAAAGGTAGAAGAAAGATTAACAGAAAAGATAGAAGAAAGATTAATCTTTCTTAGAAAGGGGGGGGGGTAAGACCGCGGGAATAGACTTCTCAAGTTAATCCTTTGTCTTACATCCGACCATAAACCTGACCTTGAGTTTACCGCATTAAAGCATGGAGTGAGTATAATTTCCTGAAAAATGAAAGGGCAATCCCACTTGGTGGCCGTTTAGAGGGAGTCGGGTGGCCGCTGATACAGGTTATTTTACCATTAGGTTTATAAGTCGAAAAATCGGTGCCAGGAAAAATTGGCTATTTAGAAGGGTGGCAGCTCGGAGAAGTTTCACTGTATTTTTAAAAATATTAAAAGTAGACAGAAGTGCATTATATAGTCTACGTATTTAAAGCGTCACACTACCTTTACACATCTTAAAAAGGAAGATATTTTTTTCTCACTTTCCGCCTTTTCATATCTTTTTTTATTATTATCTTAAATACCTGAGATTTTCAGCAATAGTTCTTTACTCTAATTTAGTTTTACTAAATTTACTTTCTTTCTAAAAAATAAAAACTTTTTATGCAAAGTGAAAAGTGAGAGCTTGTTAAGGTATCCTTCTACTTTCGGAGAACTTTTCCCTTTAAACGCAGAAACTAGTCCATGTTTTTACATTTTTATATTTTTTATATTTTCATAGAGAATTTACTAAAAAAATTTTATTCCTGGAGAAGTTTATATAAAATTTCTAATAAATGAAGAAAATTTATTAAAAAAAATCGGGTTTTTTCAAAAATTCCAAGGTTTTTATAAATTAAATTATTTCAATATTTTTTGATGCAGCACATTTCTTATACACTGGATTAGTGAATCACCTAAAATCTTTGCTTAGTATCCATTTCGTAAAACATTTTGGTCCTTCAAAATCATACACGTTGAATTTTTAACGAATTTTCATTACCTTTACATCTATGAGTGTAACATCATTAAAAATTATCAAATTTAAAGCTTTTATGTCATTTACTAGTAAACACTGTCAAAAGCATTCATAATAATTTTCAATAAAATATTTAAAGAACTTTTTGAGAAATCCCATTTTAAGTTTCGACATTTATTAAAAATACCGTTCCGAGGAAAACGCATTTCAAGTTTATGAAAGCAACTTTAACTATTCAAAGATTTAAATATATGTTTAAAATTCTCCACACTTTCTTGCTTCCAAACTTTCCAATTGCCAAGTTGCTCATTATTAAAAATACTAGAAAAATGTTTAAACTAATCTTCATAAAAATATAAAAAGTTTTGTCCAAAAAATGCTCTTTAGAAGGCTTTAAATTCGCAACTTCCGGTTCCGAAGTCGCTACTTCCGTTTTGTTTTGACATATGACACTGATGTTTAAACAACTGTCAGTTTTCTTTAAAATGCTGTAGAGACAAAACAAAAAGCAGATTTAGAAGCCTAAAAGTTGAAATTTTACAATAGAGAAATAAAAAAAATTATGATTTTTTGGCAAAAAATGATGTTTTCAACGTAGACGAATACCTTAAAGAAGTATAAAAAATTTTTAATGCACAATGACTTGCAACGACGCAGTTCCGTTAAAAAATTTTGCTCTTTTGTAAATATTTATTAGGTATGAATCTTCTATTTAAATTTTTGAAAAGAGTAGGATACATGGCACCAGGTGATTGAATTTCCAAAATGCTAGAATGTTTAAGAATTCCATTTCCAGTACTAAATACTAAGCGAATGAAACAACAACGAACAAAAGTAGACATTTCTTATAAGTCTCGAATGTATTCCTTGTGAAAATTTAAAATCAATATGTGCGTTATTTCGAGTGCACGCAAGTTGAAAAAATACCTTTTTCAGTCAAATACATTTCAAGTTTTTACAGTTTCTTTGAAAGCTATGATATTAAATGTAAATATTATACAGTTTTATACGCTCTAATTAGAATATTTAAATGGGGTTCATGTTAAATGATTCGGAGCTGCCTAGAGATTTTAAAAATGTAAAAATCGAATATTGGAAGGGGTAACGGTGTACGGAACATTTGAATTTGTGAAAAGAGTTCGATAAAATTATCCACCTGATGACTACATTTGTAATAGAACGAATTTAATAATTTTTTATATAACGTATATTTAAATGATATACATTAATCCCTTATATAATAATAGCCTAAGTTATCCGTACGTCTGTCCTCAAATTTATGAAGTGGTTGGACCTGGAATGGATAGAGGCATCCATTGGATTCTTGATGAGTTACAGTTAGCAAAATTCAAAGCGAGTCAAGTTTATCTACTAAACCTCCCATCTGATTCTAAAATAAATTGGTATAAATAGGCTTCACAGCGAACAATACTGTCGTCTTCAAAACATTCGAATTCAACTCATTCCCGCCTTTTCGAATGTTTAATGTCATTATTTCGAGCCCTATTTTCCCCGATTAAGAGCGGGCGATTAAATTTATCAATTTATCACATTATAAGTAGATAAAAATACACTTTTTTTAGCATTATGACGTCATCCTTTTAACCAGATTATTTAATCATTTCTTATTTTAAATTATTTAAATATCGTCCGCATTATTTTCATACGTTTTATCGCTGAACTTAGATATGACGTAATTAATTTTCTTTTATATTTGGATTAAATAATAGATTAGGTACATCTGTGATAATTTTAAATTTGATCATCGATTATTTTTTGTTGCAATGAAAGTTTTATCACCGGTATTAACAAATTGTTTTCGTAAAAGTCTAGGAGTCTATTTCACGGACTAATAAATATCTACCGTTTAAGTTATATATCTTTAAAAATTAAGAAGTTTGTTCGTTTGTATGATTGTTTTTTATGCATAACCACACGGTTTGCGATCGATTCTCTAAATTTTAAACATTTTTCCTATATACCACGAAATAATCACTGTCAATTTTAAAACCTCTGCAATCCATAATATGACAAGATAAATTATAGTTGGCAACTAACATGCGGTCAGTAAAGATAAAAAAATCATTGATCGTGTACCAGATAATTCTCAGCCAAAATCAAACCATTTTATTATCTGCCTCATAGGGTTCTTTACAATTCTGGAAAATTAAAAATTTTACTGATCCGTCATACGACGGGCTATATGTTAGTTAATAATATATAGCTATAAAATTTATGTATACGTAAATGTTAAAGGTTTTATATATGCTACAGCAAATAAAGTAGAGACGCTCGTCATAAAATTAAAGCATATGCTTATATATGAAAAATTGCAATCAAAATAAATTAATAAAGCGTTTATCTTTAAATTAAAACCAAAAATTCAACATATGTACAGAAATTAGAAAATGAGGATGAAGATTGAATGTGAAAATAATTAAATCATGTTTACGTTAATTACAAAAAAGTTATACATAAATTATATTTTTTGACTTAATATGCAGAGTAGGAAAAAGCGAATATGCGGTTAAAATTAGAGAAATGTAGTATGTCTGGATTTCAAGTAACAGTGAGCGTAATTATGAAATTATGAATTTGAAAACATCCATTTCAAAATGTTATTACTAATCAGAGTGACAGACAAAAGCCATATAAGGTCTTGCAACTCAGGAAATAGTATGAATGTTTAATTGCGATTTTTTGATAGATATACAGAAGTATTTAAATATGTAGAAATGTTAAAAATGAAATATTTGAGGTTAATAAAACTTGATACCGTTTGCTGAAACACGCATGCGTATTGGTTAAAAGCTTCCCTGACCCGGGACGAATATTTTACCGCTGATTTATCGATACTTGCTTACAAACAGAGAGCGATTAGAAAATGAATGTTTGTTAAAAGAATTGATCTAACTCAGGGATGGACAAACTTTTTCGACCGCGTGCCAAAATTCGAAAGAAAATAAATTTGGTGGGCCAAGATCAATTTTTCTAAAATTTTAAAAACAATATACAAATACCCAACGGTTTAAATACGTTAATGAGATGAATGAAATTGCGATTTCATTTTTAAAAGTTCCTTATACTGAGGTTCGAAGTGAGATGGACTGATTTTAAGGAACGATGCTCAATGCTAATCTGTCAGTCTCCTTCTGAAATGATTCTTTTTAAGGTTCAAAGTCGAAAACATTTGTTCACATATAAGAAGCAAATAGACCACCGATCTTCTGGGCGTGAGATAATAAATTTGGGATATAATATTTAAACAAAGTAGAAAAGGAGGTGGATATATAATGTAGAAATAGATATAAAGGTTCTTTAATTTGCTTCTTTTAATTTGCTCGGACTAGCAACTTAAAATTCTATCCGCGGGTCGGATAAAACCTTCCGGCGGGCCGGAGTTTGCCAATCCCTGATCTAACTAGTATAGTGTAGTATTTGAGATTTGTGTATTTTCGTCGGCGATGCATAGTATTAGACCTTTATATAAAATTAGAGATGCGGAAAAATAAAACAGCATTTAAAAAAACATCGTTCTAATTTAAGAGAACAAGCCATAGAAATGCACTAAAAAGAAAAATATAAGTCAAAATCAAAAAAGAAATAAAACAGTACGTGAAAAGATTCTGCATGAAAATTGCACTGTGCTGATGTAAAGATATAGCGGGGTTTTGTTTGGAGCCCTACGGTCTACTGTTTTGCTCAAGAGGACTAACGAGAACAGGGACCTACAGCTTAAAGGCGATTCCGAACGGCTACGAGCATCCATGCCAGCAGCGGGATTCGAACCCACGAACTCTGATACCGAAGAGGAACGATGGACGAATGGTTAGGGTGCTGGACTTTGGAACCGAAGTTCGTGGGTTCGAATCCCACTATGGCATGGATGTTCGTAGACATTCGGAATCGGCTTTAAGCAGTAGGTCCCGGTTTCATTAGCCATCGTGTGGCAAAAAGTAGACCGTAGCGCTCCAAAACCAAACCAAACCAAATTGATACCGAAGAGTAGCGCTATTCCAATCGGCCATTCTGTTCGAAATCAAAGTGTAAATGAGGCCTTTCTACCAATAGTAAAACTAATAACTTTATTTACAAAAAAAAAAAAAAAAAAAAAAAAACCATAAACGCAAAAATAAGTAAAGTATATGGAAAAACAAGTTCCTAAAATTACAACTTCGCATCTGTCAGGGGGGTCAAGCTAAGACTCCGTCTCTCTAGCTGGAGAGTCCAACTCGATCTGCTTTTCACCTCTTTCTCCCTCACTAGGTACGAGGGGTCGTACCGCTCCCCCATCCTTTGATATTCATCTGCGGAATTATTGAAATGTGTTTGGTCAGTAACGATCAGCAGGTTTCCACTGATGTTTAGCACAGTAGCACCCCCATTTTCAAGCGTTTAATGCCCTTATTTCAAGCCCTATTTTAACCGGTTAAGAGCAGGCGATTCAATTTATTCATATATCACGTAAAAAATAGGTAAAAGTAACATTTTCTATCATTATGACGTCATTCCTTTAATCACCTCATTTAATAATTTCTTATTTTAAATTATTTAAATGTCGTTTGCATTATTTTCGTACGTTTTATAAGTTAACTTAGATATTACGTAAATATTTTCTTTTATATTTCGCTTAAATAAAAGATTAGGTACATATGTGCTAATTTTAAATTGAATCATCGGTTATTTTTTGTTGAAATGAAAATTTTACCACCGGTATTAACTATCAATTCTTTTCATAAAAGTCTAGGAGTCTATTTCCCGGACTCATAAATATCTATCTTTTAAGTTATATATCTTTGAAAATTAAGAAGTTTATTCGTTTGTGTTTGTTTTTTATACATAACCACACTGTTTGCGATCGATTCGCTCCATTTTAGGCATCATTCTTATATACCGCCAAATAATCACTGTCGATATTAAATTATCTTGTCACGTAATATGATAAGATAAATTAAATTTGGAAAATAACATACGGTCAGTAAAGTTTTTTTTAATGTTAATTTTATATTTTACCATGTCCAACACTTTTTGAGATAGTTCTAAACTTTTAAGATAAGTTCAAAGAAGATACGGACAAATAAGCATGTATCTTATTACTTATTTACGTATATAAAGAAACATTTTACTGATCTAAATTTATTTTAAAATATTTAGGTACAACAACATGAGTTTCATTAATTTTTACATGTTTCTAAGGAATTATTAGGCATCATTTTCCACCAATTTAAATATTTAAAAAGTATCAGTATGACACCATGGGATTAAATTTTCAAAAAAACTAAAATTTTTTTTAAAAGTACCATTTTAAATACTGTAAATAGTAAGTACTGTAAATACTTAATATAAAGTTGTATATCTTTGAAAATTAAGAAGTTTGTTTGCTTGTGTGTTTGTGTTTTATACATAACGACACGGTTTGCAATGGATTTGCTCCATTGTAGACATCATTCATATATACCGCCAAATAATCACTGTCAATATTAAAACCTCTGCTGTCCAACCTATTACGTAATATGACAAGATAAATTAAAGTTGGCAACTAACATGCGGTCTGTAAAGATAAACAAATTATGGAGCGTGCACCAGATAATTCTCAGCCAAAAACAAACCATTTTTTATCTGCCTTATAAGGTAGATACACCGATATTAATAACAAATTGTTTTCATAAAAGTCTAGGAGTCTATTTCACGGACTTATAAATATCTAGCGTTCAAGTTGTATATCTTTGAAAATGAAGTTTGTTCGTTTGTGTGTTTGTTTTTTATACATCACCACACGGTTTGCAATCAATTCGCTCAATTTTAGACATGATTCATATATACCGCCAATTAATCACTGTCAATATTAAACCTCTGATGTCCATCCTACCATGTAATATGAGAAGATAAACTTAAAGTTGGTAACTAATATACGGTCAGTAAAGATAAACAAATTATTGAACGTGTACCAGATCATTCTCAGCCAAAAAGAAACCATTTTTTTTTACCTTCATCATAGGGTATTTTACAATCCTAGAAGATTAAAAATTTTACTGATCCCGTCATAGAACGGGCTATATGCTAGTAAGTTATATATTTTATAATTGAAAATGAAAAAAACTTCAGTAAAATTCGCTTAAAATTTCCACAAAGGCAATATTAAATGCAAAGATTGTTTAGCATTACAGTTTCTAATTTGAATATTTCAGTTCAGTTTGTTTTAAATGGTTCAAAGTAGTCCAAACATTTTAAATGTTTAAAAAAATCAAATTTTTGAAAGTTAAAAGGTGTCTCCTTTAAGGGAATTAAATGACCCGGAAAAATCAAATGAAGGATGAATTTTCAGTTATATATATTCTAAACTTTAGGCAAGTTTTATATTATATAAGCCTTAAATTTATTTTTCTTTTTTCAAAAAGAAAGCTGTTAAAGATTTATTCTCACTTAAAGCAATCCCGGAAAGCATATATTTTAAGGGGAAAATTAATAAAATATGCAAAGTGGACCAAATTCGAATTTTGTAGAGGTGCCCCCTGGAGGAAATAAAGTTTGATATAGAATTAATCAAAATTCTGAGAGGATATTAGTTTTTTCTCTGACGAGCTAAAAATAATTTATGTAAAGCATCATATACTTTTATGGGGACATAGAGGGCTGTTACGGTAAAAATAAATTGCTTAAAATTTTACCTTTTATATCTTTTGATACAATTCCCTGAAGGTTTTGTTTTTTTCCTTCATTTTACGGCTCTTTGTTTTCTTGTAATGCGTACTTTCGGTAATATATTTTTATGCAGAGCGAAATTTATAACATGTTTGCCGGTGAAAAGTTTCATAATTGTAGCTTTCGCGAAAAATATATAATTTTAATAGAGAATTTTTTGGAATTGAATTTTATAAATACATTTTTAAACCCTGTTTGACCGAGTTTTTAATTTTCTATTTTCAATATATAAGTACATACTGAAATTGGGAAAATTTAAACTTAAGATTTTTCTTAAGTAATCATGAAAAAAAAGAAAAAGATATTGCTAATGTGCTTTATTGTTTTTTCTGAATTTTTAGAATATTAAGTAAATTTAACTTGCACGGAATGTAAAAAAAAATCTTAATTTATGAAAAATGTGCGAGAAGGTTTTTGATATTAAATAAATATACTTATGATGAAATACATAGTAATGATATAATGATTGTAAGATATCGGGGTCACACTGCCCGCGATTCATAGGAATCCTTGTTGTTATTCTAAAAGTACACTGGATTTATACCTAACGGCATTCATTCATTTTCAACTTGATATTATTATAGTACTCGATAAAAAAAATAAGATTTTACAATATCGAAAAGTATATAGCGTTAGAAAAATGTATAAACAACTGTAATGGAATTATTGAGTTTTCTTTCACAGTTAGGGCATCTTTTTTTATAGATATATTGTGTATTTTCTACTTATCGTTGTTTTACAGTTCGAAAAAATATCTACAGTTCTTTTCTTACACTTGGAAGCTGAGTCATGGACCCTAAGGCACAGATTCCTGAATATTATACGAGGCTCGCCCAGAAAGTAAGTTTCCCGATGTTTTTCCCTTTAAAGTAAACGTAAGTAGCCGTGTCAATTTCTCTTGCGTAACAGATCTATGACGTATTTAATCATATGCCAGCTGGACAAGTCCCGATTCGTGCCAGTAACGGGGTAGCAGTGGTCCGAAATGGAAACTCCTTCTCCCGCCGCCTGCAAGGTTCGGTCGGTGATCTTGAATGCAAAAACCATTTCCACCAATTAAAATTCATCGTCAGCTCTGCCAGGTCTATGAACCGAAACTGTTACCCGAACACAAAATTCAACGCTTAGGAGCAGCACTGACATTTCTGCTACGGTATCACGACGACGGCGACGAGTTCCTCGACAAGATCTTCACGGGCAATGAGACTCGGATTTGACACTTTACCACGGAAACTAAGCAGCACTCAATGCATTGGCATCTTCGGTCAGGACCCCATTCAAACAGACGCTGTCGGTACGGAAAGGACGTGCACGGTGTTCTGGGACGGGAAGGCTGGTTCCGTTCGCAGGCGGCAGAGTTCTACGACAGAGAGATACAAAAAAGGATCCCACAATACAAAAAGTGTCTCCATTCTGGTGGTGGCTACGTTGGAAAATAGTTGAAACATGGCTGTACTTGTTGCCAGTAAATATGTCCGTGAAAGTGTGAGTTCTTTTTTTTTTTCTTTTAAATAGGGAAATTTACTTTCTGGATGCGCCTCGTATATTTATAGATTTTCATTTGTATAAAATTAAGTGAAATCAATTTATTTTAATTTCGTTAGTAACGTTTTTGGAAATGGGCCACGAAATAGTTTTTGTTGCCCATCCCGTGGATCTATTGTTAATTTACAATAAATATTAAATTTTGATAAAACTTTTGAAGATTCCTGTGTGAAGTGTGAACCTACACAATAAATGCCACGAGTGCCGACAGGTGGAGCGTGCATGTTACATAATGTTCATTCCCTTGCAGTCACTGAAACATTAAAATAAACTTATCTCCTAGACCAGGGATGAGTAAACTTTTTCGAACGCCGGCCAAAAATCAAAAGAAAACAAATTTGGCGGTCCAAGATAAATTTTTCTAAAATTTTAAAAACAATATACAAGTACCTAACGGTTTAAATACGTTCATGAGAGGAATGAAATTGCGACTTCGTTTATAAAAGTTCCTTATACTGAGGTTCCAAGTGAGATGTGCCGATTTTAAGGAACGATGCTCAATGCTGATCTGTCAGTCTACTTCTGAAATGATTCTTTTTAAGGTTCAAAGTCGAAAACACTTGTTCGCATATAAGAAGCAAATAGACCGCCGATCTTCTGGGCGTGAGATAATAAATTTGGGATACAATATTGAAGCAAAGTAGAAAAGGAGATGGATATATAATGTATAAATATATATTTCTTTTAATTTGCCTCGGACAGGCAACTTAAAATTCTATCCGCGGGCCGGATAAAATCTTCCTGCGGGCCGTAGTTTGCCCATCCTGTCCTAGACTATCGCCCCTCAAAGCCGGATTCAGATACGATAGCACGTCCTAATGACACTGAGTTGAACAGAAAGGAAATTAGTACCCCCCCCTCTGTCTCACGGAGAATTACGAGATGGAAGAATTCGAAAAAAAAAAAAAAAAAAAAAAAAAAAAAAAAAAAAAAAAAAAGCTAAATTGTGTTTGTCATCGTTTGTGTCATATTTTAACATGAAGATGGTATGTAACAAAATTAAGGATTCCAGATGTGAGAGAATGATTTTTGGAGAATGAAAGCACCCTATCGTCACCTTTACTGATTCCCAGAAGAGTCTAAAAAGCTTCTATACCGTACAAAAACAGAACTTTTTAATAAATGTCACTGAAAGCCTGAACATTAAATTATCATATTGGGATAAGATTGCAAAGAAAATTTTTAAAAATGAAATATTTTACAGTCTGTATCGATTATATGGTCAGCTCAGCAGTCCAGAAAAATCAGACCCTATAAGAGGGGTTACCCTATATGCGGAACAATACAACCCTATTGAATTGTGGGAGGTTTATATTCATCTAATAAACAAATAATTATACTTTTAAGAAATTTTTAAAAATTAATTCGAGAAATAAAATCTACATTAAAAATAGGCAATATTTTTTTGGAGGGAAATTTATTAGCTTACTAATCAAAGTACAGCACACGTACATACGTACATTCATGTTCAATGTATTTAAAAATAATCAGGACTATAAGTTTGCTTCCTTTTGTTGGTCGTTAACACAACTTTTTTCTGAGTCCCTAATAGCTTTTAAATGCTCATCTGCTGCTTCGGAATTAGTAAAATAACACCCGAGGTCATGTATGAGAGAGATAACTTCAACCAATAAACAGACAGATGTCCGCTTGTGATCAGTGGGGGCCAAGAACTGAGAGAGGTGGGAAAACTCCGACGATGAGTCTACACAAACAAGAAAATGGGGGAAAGAGAGGAAAATAAAGGCTTGAATTCAGGTCCTCACCGATTTCACACTGACTTCTTTAAAAATCTTTTATTTTATGATTTTGCCGATGAAAATCTGTCCTAAAAATATATTTTCTTTAAATTTTCTGAAACTTCATAATTTGGTGTATTTTTTTCCCCTAGGTCGGGTATCGGGATAGAAGGCGCGTTTCGAGCTATTTTTATGAATTACAGTTTGTCACTGAAATCGACTTTAAAACGAAAAGAAAAAACGGAAACTCGTTGAAAACATGAAACTGACCCTATAACAGGTAACAAGAAAGAGAAAATGACACAGTGTCGCAGAATTCTCAATTTTACGTATTACAAATTATTTTCCTCCTCACATTTTCATCAAATTAGAATGACATTTTTACCAACAATTCCTTCAACTCTTCAAAATGATTTTTTTTCCAGATCATAGAAAATTAAGTTTAGTACTAAAAAATATTGGTCAGTTTGATTTCTATTTTAAAATCAAAATTTTTCTTCCTGTGCACAGGATACTAATACAGTCTGTATCGGTTATAGGGTCAGCTCAACGGTCCAGAAAAATCAGACCCTATAAGCGGAACAATACAACCCTATTGTGCCTATACCGTGCATTTTTAACCCATAACAGAAGAGCCTTATCCACATTCCCATAAGGTGACAAGCGCTGACGTTTTCTTTTTTGATCACCGATTTCAACACTTGAGGACCAAATTTTGGCAGGTAAATTGCTGTTTAATGTCGGCCGGGTAATCGAATTTGCTTTGGCGAAAGCAGCCTTCGAAAGATTAGATATTTTTAAAAATTTTCAATCAATTCATTTTTGGCAGCAAAATGACATTCTTTCTTTCTTTTCGAAGCCATCATTAAAAAATGAACTTATTTGGGACGTAGGATCCAAATGCAACAAAATTTTCCTTTACTTGTTTCGTCTCCATTTCAACTTAAGCAGGGAGAGATAAGTTCAACCAATAAACAGTCCACCTCTTGTCAGGGGGCAAGAGAACTGAGAGCGGTGGTGTCTACACAAACAAGAAAGGGGGAAAGGAAGTGAAATAAATTCAGGTCCTCTCCGATTTCGCACTGACTTCTCAAATAAAAAAAAGTAAAGAAAAAAAAAGAAACTCGTTGAAAACCTGAAACCCTATAACCGGTAACAAGAAAATTACTGTATAAGCGGTGCACTTTAACACATGTTTTCTATTAAGTTAGACAGGACTTTAGAAAACAGGTCTTATAAGTGGGGTGACCTTATAAGCGGGTGACCCTATAGACGGTATTGACTGTATATAGATTATAGGGGTTTCAAGATGATTTTCAAAATAGGTATAAAATGTGGAACTGTAGGTGACCCGTCATTTAACTGGCACATTCACAATCAATACGTTCGCCTTCCCTGGTCTATAACCTCTTAAAACGACAGCAACAACAACAAAAAAACCTATCTTTTTGCATTTGTACGAAATTTAGTTATACTTTTATTTATGAAACTGTCGCAAAAGCTTCGAATCTCTGGGAACTCGGCTAAATATACTCAAAAATCTTTTTAAAAAAATTCAAGTTTCTAGGAATCCAAAGGAAAAATAATTTCAACGAAGTGTTTACGTAATTTTATAGGCATTATTGCGACATTCCGGGAAGTGATCGAAAGGCATGTATCGAATATTATTTCGCGTTTAATATGCGAACTTATTTTGGTGGAGGCCCATGAATATTCAATACCGGCTGTTGGTGGTTGAAAAATGAGGACGCCATCTCGGTTCGAAATAAATCATTATTGGCAACGCATACGATAATGGAAAAACGTTTCTTCTGTATACCCAGTTCTGTAGGTCTGTATCGCGATGAAATTATGCTTGGTATATTTTATTAATGATTATTAATATACCTTGAAGTGTTAACATACTGTACGACACCGGACGTAATTCGGTTTTGAAACCTATTATAAATTTGGAAGGCAAGATTATATACTTTCCCGATTATTAATTCGAAATCCATAGCTATAGTTACGGAGGAGAACATGTGCTTACACGTTTAATATATTCGCCCTGCACTGCAATTTCATCCATTACAGTTACTTCGCTCGAGATATTTGTTTCAGAGATGACTATCGTAAAATATTAGTCATTTACATGAAGGAATGGCCCACTAGACGGCCAAGAAATTGACCATCATAACCGTCTGCGTATAAAGACATATTTCTAAAAACAGTTTAATTGGATTTAATAGAGACATCTAACGATAGTTTCGGAGTGAGCTTTCAAAATATCGATACCGGCGATGCTATAGAAAAGTATTTTCCTTACATTTTCATTAAAAATGATTTATATAAGCTGAATTTTTAACTAAGAGCGAATATGTTTTCTGTAAAAACGATTCATCTGCACATCCACGTAGCTATGATTTTAAAAATCAAAAACCAATGAACACTCAAACTCTAGCACAACATACTTCACCGTTGCGCTGTCTGACCAAGGAACTTCAAATTTACAGAAATGTTTTTAAAAATCGATTTTTTTTTAACTCGTTCTATTTTTAAATTTTAAAAATAGATAAAATTTAAAAAATTATTATTAGTAGTAATATTATTATAAATATTATTATTCTAAAAATTATTACTATAAAAATTATTCTAAAAATTGTTATTATTGTTATTATAGTTTTTATTATTTTTAAAATATTATCATTTTTATAAAAATCGTAATTGTTATTATTATTATTATAAAATTGTAATTATTATTATTATAATTATTATTTTAAAAATTAATATTATTATTATTATTATCCTTATTATTATAAAAATTGTAATTATTATTATTATAAAATTGTAATTATTATTATTATTATTATTATTATTATTATTATTATTATTGTTATTATTATTATTATTATTATTATTATTATTATTATTATTATTATTATTATTATTATAATAAAATTATTATTATAATAAAGTTATTATTATTATTATTATTATTAAAATAAGACCTTTAAAATTATTTTTTAATAATTCATTTAATTATATTTTACTATATACGTATACAATATTTCCTTACTCTAAATTAATTCCTTAAACTGATTTGTAACGTTCTTAGGTGGGTTTGGTTTGGATGGGTATATTTTTGGAAACTCAGACCTAATGAGACCAAGACCTACTACTTAATACCAATTCCGGATGGCTAAGAACATCCATGCCAACGGTAGGATTCTAAGCTGGTACCGAAGATCAGCGTCTTACCCAATCAGCCATCGTTTGGTGCAGTAAATTTAATTACGTGGTATAAATATTTGAAGCAGCCCCTGGTTTCTTTGAGTTTAGATTCACAAAATAAATTTTGAAAGTCACACACTTATAAGCTAAAATAAGTATGTTTTCACAAACTAAACAGTGCAACTTAAATGAAAACAAATTCTCATAGGTAAACAAATGCAATTTTTTTAATATGAAATGTAATAAAAATTTCTTATATCTTTGAACGCTGAATGCAAAGTAGTCGACTAAAGTTTATATCAATTGAACCCACTTGTCTTCTCTTTTTTTAATTCGCTTTTGAAAGATGGGGGTGGGAGAGGTCACGTGTTCATGTACACATAGAAAAGCCGCCATTGATTTTAAGCAGGAGTTGAACCAATATTCGGCGTGGTCATAAAATTATATTTAGCTTCAAAGGAAATACTGCGCAAAGCGTCCTAGTTTTATAAGTACGCAATCACGTTAATTTCCCAATCAGTTCTTCTAAAGGCTTATTTGGCGCCTGTCTTCCCCGACAGACAATTTTGGAAGTTTTTCATGCGGCAAATTAATTCTTCTACAAGAAATGGAGTTTATTTGCGAGGAAATGCCCATCGATAAGTTCGCAGGAAATGCAAAAGTGAAAAATACATAAATTAACTTGAACTTCAAACGCGGTTCAACATATTATCCTCTAGCAATTCGCTCTTTGTAAATGATAAACTGATTATTTACCGAGTTGGCAGCGACGTTCGAATGAGTAGGGAGGGGGAGGGGGGAAAGAGGAGGAGGTATCCATTTTAAATCGGATCAAACACAATGGGGAGTAATGGCTAAACAAAGATTTTGAAGTTTTGAGGATTCGTAAAGGATGACTTCAAAAGCCGTTCGCATTTATATTTAGAAGCTCAAAGAAATGAATATCCGATAAACTGAAATCGTGATCTGTTAATGTAAATAGAACCAATCAATTATTGAAATTCTTTTTTATAAATTTTTTAAATCTATTTTACAAAGTATTTTTGTTTATTGTATATTTAGAATAATGAAACTTCATACATACACACTAAAGTAGAACTAAATTACAATGATTATGTTTAATTCTATATTTTATATACGGTATCGGATTTATTTTCTGAAATGCTACTATCAACTTAATTTTGCCTGACTTCTAAATTTGTTGTCTGGTATTTTCTTTATGGCATTAACACATTGTACTCGGGACACGTACTAGTACGTTTTCTGACGATTGATACTTGAGTGCAGGTCACGTTGTAGTACGGGTTAGTGTAACAAAATGGTTTGTTTGTGGGTACAAAAATAACGGTATAGACAAGAAAACGAAGACTAATGTTCTTGTCTACTCCACAGATTATGGAAAAATTGAGACGAATAAAAACTAGTTTTTACATCAGTTGATGCAGAACCACCGAACGGGAAGGTTGATTTAAAAAAAATCAATTTAGAATTAAAATTAACTTTTTATTTATCCATGCCGAATGTTCTTGTCTTTCATTTTTTTATAATGTTAAAATGTTTATATATAACACAATTCGAAAAAATTAAAACTATATACTATTATTTCTATTTGATTTTTTATATTTACTATACTATTATGAATTTATCCACTAAAAAATATATTTTTTGTTTACAAAAATCTTATGGTTGTTATTTATATATTTTTGTTTATATATTTCTTTATATATTTCTATATAAACTACGAAAAGTTAATTCAAAAATGAAATCATTTTCGATCTATTGATATTTAATTGAATAACTGAACTTACGCTCAAAATACCCGCTCCCGGTACAATTCCGCTGCGAAATGTACCCGCACACAATGTGTTAATTATCCACGGATCCAGACCGAGCGTACGTCCACTCTCGAAGTAAAGTAAAAGAAATGTTTAACGAGTTTTATAAAAGATTGTCTTGTAAGGGGGGAAACTCGTGTTAGTAGCAGGTTAGGTTTGAAGCACTTCAGACTGTTATGTTGATACACAAGCGCTGAAGAGGCCGAAACCTACTGCTTAAAGCGGGTTCCGAACGGCTAAGAACATCCATGAACATAGAGAGTGTACAGAGGTACTTTTCCCCGATGATCTGCACGTGCATGCACAGCTGTGGGAGAAATTTTCTAGAGGAATTTAGGACTTCGATTGTTCACTTCGAGTTTAGGGACCCCTGCAGAGAAGGTATAGATCACGGAATGGCAGCGTAACGGTGAAGCGAGCACAGAGATGTAACCGTGAGTTATGGGGGCAGGGGCTAAAAATGTCAGCTTTCACAAAAGGGGCTATTTTATTGAGCCCAACTGCACTCCCGAAGGGGGTGCAGATGTGGAAAAATTTCACCAAACAAGCGATTGGCAAAGAAGAAAAAGGGGCGTTAAAACCGAGGTGAGGAGTTGGGAAAGAGAGTGAAGAAAAAGGAAGTCGAAGTCGGGATTGAAGAGATGCTGGACATCGAAATCCCAAGCCCGGCTCGCCAGCACCGACTCGTCCCGTCAACCGATACACCACATGAGGAAAGCCCCTGCCTGCTCCCATGTGCCTGTACTGGAGGTAAAAAAAATTATTCACAATGGTCATTTAGGCCTCTGTTAGTAATTTAACATTGTGATTAAGAAATAACGCATCACTAAAGAATTGCTAGTTATGTTATATGATAATCAATTATATAAATTTGTAAATAGTGTACAGAATAAATGTCTTAATCTCAATATAAGGCATCATATTTTTACTGTTTCCTCTTTGTAACCGAACACTGGTGTTAAGGTTGTAAGTACATTACAACATCGAGAATCGAACTCCCGAACTCCGGTTCCGAAGAGCAGCACGCTACCCATTCGAGTAGGCAGGAGGAAATATGACTGAACACATAGTGCATGTCCAATGGAGCCACATTAGCTCAGACGGTTACAGTGTCTATTTTATAACCGGTAAGCAGAGGAATCGAGCCTCGAACTGCTCAGATTTGACTTGTTCAAGGAGTCACCTGCTCGATTTCTTCTTCTTAATTTCAAGGAAAACTACGGAAACGAACTACGGAAACTATTGGACCTAGTCCAGACTTCCTACACCAGGGGGAGTGCCACAAAAATAAAGTGTATTTAGGCTTTAACAGTGAAATCTGCATTTCAGTCGTTTTATGAATTGATTAACTTATTAGTTTCTAAAAACGCTCTTACTCCCCAACTAAAGTGAACGTTTCCTCTTCTAAAATGAAATCGTTTATTAGGGTTGATCCCTTGTTATTTCCTATGTTAGAAATAACCCAGTTAATGGGCATTTGTAAAATTAATTTAAATTTCCTGGAATTACATTATGAGATAGAAACTTTGACATAAAGTCTCTACATGATTCTAAATGGACTGTTGGGAACTTCTCGCATAGCCATGATAAGTCAGCTACACAACTACTTAATCATTATTCTGTAAATGTCGAGGAAAATTAAAGCACATTACTAACTATACCTCGAAGCGTGTTCGCTTTAAGTTCAGATTTTATATTTAGATTGTTGACGGTCGATTCAAATTTAGAAAAGTAGGAATTTTTTACTATAATATTAAATATATCATTTATTATTTTCGTTTATATCCCATTTATTAATGTTAAATATCTCATTTAGAAAAAATGTTCAACCAGTCCACAAATTATCTAAAATATTTAAAATGTGTTTTTTGGTAATAAGGTAAAATTAACACTTGGCATACGGGTTTACTTCACCCCCAACTTCCACGTGCAGCGGTGTTTTTTCGTGAATCAAGCAAAAGTTTAGTTATTCTAAAATATCGCAGTCAATTGAAAACTACTTTGTTTTGATGAATGAAACTTTTTTTATTTTACACTTTAATATATACAGAATGATTATTTAACAAAAAAAAAAAAACTCAATATTTTTACGAAATCTCAAAAATAAACGATTTTTAAAGTCCAATAATCTGTCAGCGCCTGTTTCTTCATCACTCTCTTTGTCACGACGGCTCATTTTTATCAATTTTATATTCAACAATATAAAACTAAGCTTCCAGTGGACAAAACATAACTCGTACGTTCCGGAGCTAGGAATTCGATGGAAGACGAAATAACGCAACAAAAGACTTAGTCGCTCGACGATCATAACTTGCTGAAAGAAAAAATGCAAAGCGTTGCATAGCAACGCAAACAACACACGTGTAATGTCATACATACATATAATTATACGTATTGAGTAGATTTGTGGTGGTGAGCTGGTATCCACCACAAATTTACTAAATGCATATTTTTACGTGACCCCGCTCCAGTGACAGACTGCAAAAAACGTAAAAATACGTTGCCCGCACAGGAAGTGTTAAGAGAAAAGGTTAAAAAAATTGCATGGATCGCAATTGGAAACCGTGCAAAAATAACATTTTTAATGCAGGAATATTTGCATAAGAGAATATTTCTATTAAAATACTATTGTGATATTTAATTGTTATATGGTGAGCGGCCCACGCTTTCCTATTTAGTCGCATAACATTCTAACAACTGTTCCTTTTCCAATGACATGTCTCCACACAATTTCTCTTTCATGGCCTATTTTAAAATTATTTTTCATTTTTCTTATTAAATAACAGCGGTTTTTTTAAACAATTTTTAATAATTTTATTACTGTTTGAATTAGAATTCAACTGATTGCTACAGATAAAAATTTCCGCTAGCTTTGTTAAAGAACGAAATGATTTTTCGTCGCGAGCGCTTTTACAGGGATCCCTTTAGTTATCACTGTTAATGGGGACCAGAACATTCCGCGAAAACTGAAAAACCGCGAAGTAAGATTTGCCTCTAGGAATTTTCGTGTATGCGGGTACACGAATGTTTTCAATATGTAAACAGTATTTATACTTTACACATTTATGACACAAATTACAACAGTTTACGTTTACTTAAGCGTGTCAGTGCTAATTAATTACAAAACCTTATAGAGTAATAAACAGTAATGAACATTGCTTTTTGAGAGAGGCGAAGAGTCTATGTTGGTGGGAAGGAGAGGCTCTTACTCGACTCGTAGAAGTTTTAGGCTCACTCGGAGACTCTTCTACTGGAAATGCTGACGGTAGAGCCAGGAGGCTTTACCTTGGAGACAAACATGGTGATAGGTAGTTGTTGTCTTTGTTTTTCCTTTTCCTTCAAAATCCCCTGTACAAGAACATAAACACATCAACGCGATTGATGAACTCGACAGTTCGAACCTTATCGTCGTAAATGTCTTGGGAAAATTCTTGCCATGTTGCACAATTGTTGCAGATTCTCCAGGGTAAGGCCACGCTTTTCAGTTTGTTCTTCGTCTTCATTTTCTTCCTAAACTTGCAGACTTTGTCATCACAAGAGCCCGTGGTAGTTACTCTGATTAACCCTTTGCCTTAAAACAACGCATGGGAGACATGATCGTACTGCTGTGCCTAAAATGAGAACCTCGTATCACACACGTGATGATTCTATGTGGCCAAAAGTGAAAAGCTCGTATCAGACATGTTATTGTTTTTAGCCGATAAAGTTTTTGTTTTATTGTTTGTTACAGTTGCAATATAACACACTGTTGCATTAATTGAGAAATCCGTGTAATTTGGCATCGTAACACAGGCGGGCAACACAGAGCATATACTTAGTTATAACGATAATTATCCATTAATAATAAACTATCATATTCATTAACAATCTTGCAGCATATGAGGTTTAAGATTTTTATGAATATGAATACATATAGTAATGGTTCTAAAACTTTACTTAGGAACATTTATTATCTAGACCGAAGGCTGGGTGCAAAGCAGCTAGTTACAATAAATAAATGCTGCGAAAAATAGAGAAAGAATTTACAACGCAAAATCTTCAGAACTGGGAATTTATTCGAAATCGAAATCTTATAAATTTATACCACCTTTTTTTGCTCCATAACAAGCAGTTGTTTGGATAAGAAATGTTCAGTTTTAACGGAATACCTTCAGTTTAATTAAAAGTGTTGTGAATTCAATATATTTCCGCTACCGATTACCTTCGAAAAATGTTCGAAATCTCAAGAATCCTTCTCTCTCCTCACATGGCCGACAGAAATGATGTCTAGCAGTACATAAATTTCGAACACCCCCGGAAACTTCTGCTCGAGATGTTTTAGTTTGCACTCGTGATTTAATCAGCGAGGTTTAATAAATTCTTATGAGTAGATAAATGGACGGCGCGACGCTGAGTTACAGTCTCCGCCACTGCATATTTCTTGCCGGGGGAATTTTCCACACCAACGGCCATTTTCGTTGGCTGTATTTTTATGTAACCAATTTTCACCCAAAATATTTTTCTGGTTTATTGGAAAGAATATGCTTAAAGCTATCAAACACTGTTTCGTTTGCAAGTTCATTAGAACAATAATTATGACATTTTATCATAGATGATAAACAGTTACGTTAAAATAAAACTTTTATGTCCATATTCACCAGGGGCGTAACTAGGGCGTGGCTAAGGTTTCACTTGTCCAGGCCACATCAGTCGTACGAGCCAAGCCGTCAGCACAATTCGTACTGAAGACTGAACGCGATACAAACGAGGACGATTTGCTCGAATAGAAATAAGCAAAATTTCTTGAAGAATGATTTCAGATTACAGTTCAAGTGTAAGGTTAACTGCAATAAATTAGAATTATCAATAAAATTAGGCTCAAAAACTTACATTTATGTTTATTGGTTCTTGAAGTAGGAGCGAAATGTTCGCAAATCGATAGATAAGCTCAGACTTTTGTCCATTGCCTCTAAAAAATAAATAAGAGGCAGTTTAACGCTTGGCATGCGGTTATACTTCACCGCCAACTGCTAATTTCGCAACTCGTGTGCCTGAAATTTCATTCGGTTCAGAAACTCGAGTAAATTTTATAATAGGCATTTTTAAATCAGTTTATGGAAATAGATACTTTACGTTGATTTTTGCCTTACAAGCGTAATTCCTTTTCAAGAGAAAGAACACTCTTTTCTTTCGAATGGTTGCGTATATTTGTGATGCATATTAGTTTTATATTGAAAAGGAATCATTATTTTAATTCCGCTCTATTTTTAATTGATACATTTATAGATTTATCTTATTAACACTTGGAATGCGGGTATTCTTCGCCAACTTATGCATGCAGCGGGCGTTTTTTCGTGAATCTCGCGAAAGTATAGTTATTCAGAAAAATCGCAGTCAATCGAAAAACTTTGTTTTTATGAACGGAACTTTTTTTATTTTACACTTTAATACATACTGTATGATTATTTATAAAAACAACAATATTTCTACGAAATCACAAAAATAAACGATTTTTAAAATGAAAGTCCGATAATCTGTCAGCGCTTGTTTCTTCATCACTCTCTTTGTCACAACTGCTCATTTTATCGGTATTCGACAATAAAAAACCAAGCTTCCAATTGACAAAACACAACTTGTACGTTCTGGAGCTAGGAATTCGATTGAAGACGAAATAACGCAATAAAAGACCGAGTCACTCGACAATCCTAACTTGTGGAAAGAAAAAATGCAAAGCGTTGCATAGCAACGCAAACAACACGCCTATGATGTCACACATACATATAATTATACGTATTTAGTAGATTGGTGGTGGTGAGCGGGTATCCACCCCAAATCTACTAAATACGTATTTTTACGTGACCCACGCTCCAGTGACAGACTGCATAAAACGTAAAGATACGTTGCCCGCACACGAAGTGTTACGAATCTATGCGCTTCTAAATACAGATGTGCATTCAAAATGGCTGTGTCTCAAGCCTTAAAATATTTTTTTATATTTAGAATCATATTAGAATCTTATTAATTCGTATTAGAATTTGAGAGTTTCACATTTCAACGGATTTAGAAAGTGAAAGGCCTGAAGAAAATGAGTTTCTTCGAAGTTTTAGAAGGAATCGATCGTTTAGAATTAGAGAATCTTCATTGAGAACCTTCCTATACCTGCCTGTGACGAGAGCTTAGCTGTGACATTCAGCGTTTTTTTAGCAAGCTGAAACTCCTACTATCATATCTGTGATCCTCAAAAGAGCGGAATATGTCCATAGTATGCACTGAAAATGAAACCATAAACACTCTGAACTAAGCTGAAATCATCGACTTATTCGTTTACTTTAAAAATTGGAAAGCATTTTTTCTTTTTTATATATAATACATAATTACAAAGTTATAATTTATGAACTCTATGAAGAAGATTGTAAATTTTCAGTTAACCAATTACAAGCTATAGGTATATCTTCACCGAATATTCTATTGGTTGGTTGGTGCCGTGTCCATTTATAGTCACTAGACTTCTCAGGGATAGTTTTTTTCTTTTATTTTTTTTTAACCCTTGGTGGTAAACAGCCTTCCCTAAAGATTAGGCTGTGAGATGTTTATCACGAAACAGTTCACTCTTCAACAGTAAAAAAAAAAAAGGAGAGAGAATATAGTCATGAGTTAACATTTAAAAATATCCATAGTTTAAATAATTAAAACGAAACCTTGGAAGAAGGTAGTATTATGTTTGCCATTAATGTTGAAGTAAGAGAAAAAGGTCAAAACTAGCGAGAAAAAAGGTTTAAAAAAATTGGCTTGGCCTGCCACCTTCAGATGTATCATTTAGGAACATGGCGGTGACGACGAAACTATTTAACGTGCCTCAGCCATTAATGAACACGGCGGATCTTATAACGGCTGCAGCCTCGATTCCGCTACCCTCCGGTTGAAAGATCGCTGCCTTGACCGACTGAACTGCCTCGTTTTTCAATTATTCATAAAATGGGCTTATTATATTTATTCTTTTCTATGGTAATGTGGTCGAACATGCATGGCTTTTCTATTCGTTTTTTTTTTGCTCCGGTACTGGCTTACAGTCCTGCTTCTGGCATGGGTGTCAGGAGCCAGTCAGACAACAACTTTAAGACGACTTTATATGCCCACTATCTCTTGAGTTATAATAGTACAGCGGAAATTCGTAGCTGTTTTATAAATTTTATATTTTACAAGATTTATAAACATCCTTATTTCTTGTAAAACAAAATATCGTCTCTAGGAATGGAGTCTGGAGAATTTGCGTTCTATTCCATGAACTATATCAATTCTTAGTATATTTGAAAAATGTTTAAAGAAATTATTTACCGATTTCGCAAAATTTCTGTAGAAAATATTTGAAGTACATTTCAAAACAACATGATTAAGAAACATTTAGTATCAGAGAAGGATTTATTAAGTTCCGATTAAAAAAATAAAAGAGAAAGAGTATATTACCAGAAGAGAATTTTCTATAATTTTCCATCTTAAATCTTATTTTGCAATACTTTCTATAATTTCTTCAATTTAAAAAAACGGAAATTCAGAAATTGCTTCATAGCCGGAATGTAATTTCTTAAAATTCGTCTTATTTTAAGAATTTCTGATAGTATGAAGATATACATCGATAACTTTCTAAATTATATAACGACATGATTTGTTTTGGCATTATTTAAAAAAAATATTCTAGAACAAAATTTCCACCTATTAACACATTGTATGCGGGACACGTACTAGTACGTTTTCTGACGACTGATACTTGAAAGCGGGTTACTTACTAATACGGGTTAGTGTAACAACATGGATTGTTTGTGGGTACAAAAATAACAAAAGGTATATACAGGAGAACGAAGCCGAATGTTCTTGTCTACTACATAGATTCTGGAAAAATTTAGACAAATGAAAACTAGTTTTTACATTAGTCGATGTGGAACCACAGAAAGGTTGATTGAATTTAAAAAAAAAATATTATATTTCTATATTGAAAAATATATATAATATTATTTATATTATATATATAATATATATATATTTATATATTTTATTTATAATATGTATATGTGTATATATATATATATATAATATATATATATATTATAATAATAAATTAATTTATATGTATATTGATATTTTATATGATATATTTAATAAACATGTATAATTATGTAAATTTATCTATATATGTGTTAATATTTATTAAAGTTTATATATTTGTATAATATAATAAAATATTTTATTTGTATAACATATATTTATATATTTTTTTACATTTCATATATTTTGTGTTTGTTATATATTTTTATAAATTAGATATTTTGATTAATTATATATTTAATATATATAATATTTATAACAAAGAAATATTTTTCATAATTCTTTATATTAACAGTATAACGTTAGAGGTATATAGAATTTAATCATGTATATTTCTGGTATTTTGTTATTAAATATTTTTTTCTAAAATAAAATATACACATTTTTTAAAGTTAAGTTTAAATTATAGAAAACTATGAAAGTGTTATGTTCTTCATAGAAAAAGGAAATTTAAAAATTTACTATGTTAATTTAGCCTATTTAAAGTTTTTGGGTATAATATCGTACAAGTTTCATCACCATAAATACATATTATATTGTTTTATTTTAAAGTAAGTTGTATGAATTCTTAAAGATTAGAAAAAAACCTTGTCGGGAAAAATGTCTAATAAAATTAGTCATTAATACTTCATGCTTAATAAATTTTTTACTAATTTTGATGTCTGGCTTTTTTTTTAGATATAAAAATATATAGAATATTTATAAGTTTTCTTTTTCAAGGTAAGTAGAATTTTTATAAAAAATTTCTAAATATTTCTGTATTTGTAGAATTTTAGTATACTTTGTGATTTTGAGAAAATTAATGTTTTTAGCGATAAATCGATAAAGAACGTTATATTATAAATCTCTATTAACTATTTATTTTACGTGTAATACCAAATAACCATATTTTTTCCCATTTTCTTCATCAAAGGCATCGTATCATGTGGTTAAACGATATGATAACGATATAAACTGATCATTAACGTAACATTCTGTAGTATTCAAAGTTTTTTCAACTTTTTATTTTATTCTGCATAGTCCGTAATAACTTAGATTTAAGATAGGCAGCGATATGGCATCAGCAGAAATAACCCGGGCGTTAAAGGGTGAAAAAAAAAATTTTTGGAAGCCCTGTAAACGATTAATATGATTTAACATAAAGCAAAATTGTCGTTTTCTAAATGAATAATTCTTTTTAATCATAGAAGGCTGAATATACGATGTATTTTTACTGATTTTACAACGTTAATGCTTCTCGCGAAATATTTTAAAGAAATTCATTTTTACTGCTTTGCATATTTTTGGATTCATATTTAAACGAAAGGATATTGTTAAGTATAGAATTGTTCATATCAATTTTTGTATTGTCATTATTTCCCAGTTATTTTTAAAAATTGTTGGCAACAGGAAATGAAAATGATAGTACTGTTTTTGTAAGAATTTAAAATAAAGTAGATGAGTTGAAAGATCTGTTTTGGTTGTGTTTCATTTTTACAGAGATTATTTAGATAGAAATAAGTTAATAAATGGACAAAACGGTGAACATTTACTGTCGTATCGAACAGAAATAATACATTCGAATGACCTCTGAGAGAGTATGTTAGTTTTCAGCTTTTTCAGGAGAGGATATAATACAACTCGGTTAAAAATACTTGGATAAAAAATAGAATACGCTCATAATATCTTTCTTACATGTTTTATTTTCACTCTCTCTAACCATACTCTAGTTTAGTTTTTCAAAAATCTAACAGCATTGACTACTGTTGCCAAAATATAAAAAGGAAAAGTGTTACAAGCACAAAATAATAATTTTCAAAAACAATATCTACAGTTAATGATTAATTCTAAATTAAATATACCGTTACAAGTAATTTTAATTTAAAAATTTTGCGAATTTTTTGTTTGTGGTATCGAATCTTATTTTGTAAAAGGGGCACCAAAGAAATTTTTTATATAATTTTGTATAAAGCGTTTTATTCTTATACAAAAATTATTTTAAACTGATTTGTGTCTTCAAATTTCTGTATAATTATTTTAAGTTATTTATTTTAAAACTGATTGTCAGTCATGATTAACAAATATGATAATTTATTTTTTTGCAATATTAAGGGAAAGTATAAAATACGAACACGCTTTATTCGATTGAGGTGGGGTCCTTTTTAAACAGAATAAAAGAATATCAGTTTTATATTACTACACATCCAAAATAAATAAAGAGCGCGCTTTCGATTTCTGTTAATGCATTTGATTGTGTTTCGGGCTTCTGCCGGCAGATGGCGGCACGGGTACTGTCCCAGTCCGTATCCTCTCCATCGGAGGGGGGAGAGTGAGATCCTTCTTTCCCTCCCCCCTTTGCTGGTTCGGATCTCCCTCCCTCAGTCAGTATTACTCCATCCCGCAGTGAGCAAGTCTCCGTGCGGTAGCGGAAAGGAATAGAGATCCAGTCGAATATTTTGTGCAGGGAATAGAATAAGTTTTGGCGGCAGTGCAGTGTGTGCCCCGGAACTGGAATAATGAGGAATGTATGGCTGGTGTTGCTGGGGTTGATTGCGGGGGTCGCGGGACAGCAAGGGGGAGGCAACGCGACCACCGAAATAACAGGTGAGTGACGAAATTGCCACTCGGATCTGCTCTCTACACTCTGTGTTCTCCCTTTGGATAAATCTCGGAATACCAATCGGAAATTAAAAAAAAAAAAAATTTTTTTTGGAATGAGGTACAAGCCAAAATAATAATAATAATAAATTTAAATAAATGTGATTTATTCCAGGTAAGTTGGCACGTAAAAATTTTTCGCATGTTATAAATTTTTTTTCTCTAAGAAGACTAAATCTTCTGTGATGAAATTATCCTTTTATTTACTTTTTTTCTTAGTTTCGTATTATCTATTTTAATTCCTAAGAATCGTTTTGGATATTCTGCAAATTTCATACAAAGGTGTGGGTTATTTATTTTATTCTTACAAAGAAAGGTGTCCTAGGTTTATTTCATGCTTAGAATAATTATTTATTTTATTCTTACAAAGAAAGTTGTCCTAGGTTTATTTTGGAAATAAAACGTCAGAAAACCAGGTCCCTTTTTATACAATTCCTTCCTGAATTTTCTATTTTATACCGTCTGACTTTTCAACGCAAAATATTTTATAGTAAATATTAATTTTTAATGAATTTCAACGCATATGAACATTTTAGGATCTTATTTAAACGGAAAAAATGATATGCGATCTCTCTAGTATTCTTAATTTATTCGGATTTATTCTTACGATTATTCTGATCATATATACTTGTAAAAAGAGGTTAACAAAATTTTCTTAAAGTTTTAACGCCGTTTGATTCTTACAGAATTTTTAACTATATTTTGTCTGCGAGTTTTAGTGCTATTATTAAATAATTTAAAACCTGAATATCAGTAAATTTCTTGCTTAGAATGATTATTTCCTTTATTATATAAAAGGGAAGGTAAGGAATACAAATCATTTTTATTAAAATAATCATGAGGAGATGAAAATACAAAAAATTTTCTATTAAATATGTAAGCTTTTTTTTAAAAAAAATATTAACTAAAACCTACATCGTATTTCTTAGTTTTTAACTATATCCGTAAAAGAATTTCAAAATATATTTAGAAAGCAATTTGTGGGTATTTCAATTCGAACGAAATTTTTAACAGAATTATGGAACTCGTATAATCGTGAAAAAACTCTGTTCATAGATAATGAACTTATATTGGGAAATATTTTCAGCGAGTACGAAATAAGTGATAATTGATAAACGACAAAAATTAGGATTAAATATTAAAGTAAAGGAAATTTTTCTTTTTACGAATGATGTTACAAAAAAAAAGTATAATTAATATTTATTATAGATTTTTTATTCGTCTAAAGTTGTCTGGTGTATTAAGAGAATGTTTATTTTAAATATTATCATTAATGAAATTCTAAAGACAATAGAAATGACTTGTATTAAGACATAGCGACGTTATGGTTTTTTCAGATTTAAAATTTATATGCTTCAGTTTTTTATCGTAATTGTTTTAATAGTTCCTTAATAAAACAATTACGATGAAAAACGGAAGGGAAAAATAACATAAATATAATAACTAATAATAATTTTAGCTTATTTTAGATAAAAGCAATATTTTAGGTTCTTGTAGAAAACGAGCCATTTTAAAATATTGAAGCCATCGCGAAATTCTGCTTTCAATTTTAAGTAATTTGCATACATATCGAAACGAAATATTATCTTTCCATTTCCCCGTTTAGACCTTATTTGAAATGAGCATCTTATCAGAGGTAGCACCATTCTCTTATTCATAACGTCTTTTTGAATGATTCGAAAATATACAAGAGTCCAGTGGCTGATAAGCTTCTCGAATGTGAGGGAGCCGATTTGGAAATTTAAGTAGCCTTGCAGCCGGCTGTAATTTTATGGGGAATTTGATGTATCCATCTCATAGAACTAAGAACAAGAGGCTGAAAGTTTATTTATATATATAACGCTATAAGGAATATAAATATTGCAACAACACGATATAATTATTACTAAATTCAAACGGTGAACCGAAGCCTTATTTCATTTTACGAAAATTTAAAAAAGGACGTTTCTAAATGTGATAAGACAATTTTCAGCTGCATTTACTGTTGCCAAAGAGAGGAACATAAATCAATATTTAAATTTAACAATGTATTACATAATAAAGATCTTACTAGATATTTTTATCATTGAAGATTAAAATATTATCTGAGATTTCTACTGGAATCTCAGATTCGTTATCAATAATGCCGTCTGACTGAACGAGCATTCAAATCCGAACGTTGAAAATTTGGCATAATTTGTAGCTAAATAATACAAATGTTTTCACAAATTAACTAGTAATCAATATTTAAAAATAAGTGCATAAATACTTAATATTTAAAACATTGATTATGCTTCATTGTTCTCCATTTTCCCTCTAGCACAGCAAATTTTGAAAATGGCTTGATAACTCTTTGAAACGTATCAGCAAAATTAGTTTCTGAAAAGCAAAATCTGTTCATTCTATAATTCCAATCAATGTTGCAGACTTTTTACAGGAAAAAAATGGATATGGGTACAATTGTTTCTTTTAAATTTCAATTAATTCTTACACTAAAAATCAACATTTATTCGAAGAACTAAAAGGTAATATCTATTGCATAAAAATGGCTTTACTATATGTGCGAAACGAATGCGCGTGCAGCATTTTAATAATTTAGATTCAACTCATGATTATATTTATAATTAATTTATAATCTTGAAATTTAAACATTTTATACGTAGTATCCTAACAACGTTAAAATTTCATGCAGATTAAGATCAAAATGAATTTTTTAATGTCCGTTATTACCTTAACTAATCAAAAAAAATTGTTAAATTATTTTCCACTAGTGTTCCTGTAACAGAATTTCTAAAAATCCCCTTATTTATGGATAAAAATCGCAAGAAAATGTAGTTTCGATGGCTACTTTTCGGCATGTCAAAAATTTTTCAGAAAAATTTCTTCGCCAACTTTAAAGTTATTTCTTTAAAAAAAATCTTTCTTTCAAAGTTTTTTACATTTTCCTTTTCATTTTTGTGTGGTATTGTTTTATAAAGGACCGTATTTTCCAAAATCTATTCGGATTTTATTCTTGAAAAAGATCTCTACACAAACTACGTTATTATTTTTAGATCTCGTGAACGTTTATCCGTATAGGCAGTGGTGGGGTGATATCGGGGTTGTAACCCCCCATAAGAATTAATGTTAACGTAGATTATATATGTAGGGATTACTGTATTAATTTTGAAATATGAGTTTAAGGGGAGAAGCCCCCCCCCTTGGAAAAGCACACCCCTACTTATGTGTCCATGTAAATTCCACTGAGAAGCATAGAAAAATGTACGGTTTGTATACACAGCATAAATAAAAGTATATATTTATATATTATGATAGAAATATGGTAATAGAAGTTTAAACTGCATTTAAGCAGATAAGTCTCTGATTTGTGTATAAATTATTAAAGTAATTAATAGAATCTTTCCATTTATTTGAAAATAATTTTTCATTTTAGTAGAATTCGATTGAGCCCCTGTAAACAAATATTTACTCTTATTTATGATTCGGATCTATATTTCATATCGTTTAAAACCTCGGCAATAATTATATCTATTTTGATACTTCATTAGAATGCTGTGCTTACATTTATAGCAAATAAATTTATTTTACATTTTTAATTTTATATATATCCTATGGGGTTAACATTACAGTTCGAATTTTTAAACTAACAAATACGAGTTCGTCGAATTTCATCTTGTTACTCTCATGAGTCATAGAGATGAAAGATATTCATCATAAATTATTCAGGCGTCAATTGGTTAATAAAAATCACGGATATTAACATTTTTAGACTTGTAACTTTATTTAAAATATTGATATTGCCATAAAGATACTTAAAATTCCGTATTTCTTCTACTGTTCAAAGGTAACTTGAACTAAAGTAAAATATATTTATATATCGCGTTAAAATTTGAACTCTTTCTTAAAGTTAATTTTATACTTTGATGTTACGCAATAAATACTTATCAGGAGATAGAATTCGTGCATTTTTCATTTTCATCTTAACTTTTGCATTGGATAATATTGCCACACCATAACGTGAAATGAAAAATTTAAATTCCGAAAATTTATTTAGTCTTTATTCACTACACATTTTTGGTTGGCAATAAGAAATTCTTAAAATCGTAACTCCGAATTTAGTAAATTCGTTATATTCACTTGAATCCCATACCAAATATTTTGATTCATAAAGAATTTAATGTTAATATTTCATGTATTGTAATATAATACTACAGTTTTAACATTGCGTCAGTTACCCTGAAGAATTCTGTTATTTTAAAAATAGGTTTTATCTGTTTGAAGCTTCAACTATTTTAAGATATATATATATATATATATATATATATATATATAATATATATATAATAATAATAATAATATATATATATATATATATATATATATATATATAATAATAATAATATATATATATATATATATATATATATATATATAATATATATATAATAATATATATATATATATATATATATTTAATAACTGTTAAGGAAAATATACTGAATAATAAGTTTTAAAAACTTAATTTTCTGTACGTACATAAATAAAATTGGAAGCAATAGATCTTTTACTTTAAAAATATTCTAAATTTTAATGCAGTGGATGCATGTAATTTAACTACCCTTTATAATAGACAAATATTACGTCTGACACCTAATTTTATAAAATCTAATTTGATATTGAGATGAAAAATTGAAGTATTTAATCTGTTGGATTTTGCACTTTTCGGATATTTAAATTCTGTTGGCATCATAACTCGATCGAAACTAGCTTCATATTTTGGAATATTTTTGTAACATTTATTAGCAGTCGGTTATCATAAAGTAGTTTTAGATACGGCTTATATATTAAAACTTCAATTTCATTAAAATTTTTCGTGAAATATTAGATTTTTCTTCAACAAATTCACCCGGGGAAATACTAGAAAGACGAGGTACGAGGTAAAACTGGGAATGCGCCATTTTGATATCAAACTGCATATTTCAGTATTTTTAAGGAGTCTCGGGACGATTAAGTCTTCGAAATATCTGATTTTAAGTTTTTTTTTATATATTTAAATATTCCTGAGCATTTGGATAGTATTACTTTCGTGATATTTGAAATATTACGACAGTTAAATCATTTGCTTCATATTTTTGAGTGATATCTTACAAAATATACCTAATGGTTCCGTGAAATTTCGTGTACTGATGGATATACGTATATATTACGATTTATACCTCAAATAATTTATCATTTTTAAATTATCATTTTTGATAAAATTTTTTGGCAGTTTCATATTTTTTTAAATTTCCAACATGCTTTACATACTCATTTTTTATGAGATTTAAATATAATCAATCATGTAAAATATTTTTTTTCATTACCTTTCTCGTAAGACTGATTTTTGCATTAGAATACAAAAAGGTGGAAAGAATTAATCTCTATTAAATAGACCTTAATATATTTCTTAATGAGAATTTACTGTTCCGGTAGATGTAAGAGGTAAATGTATAGAGGAAAAACTATTTTAAAATTTTTTTATACCGGTGCAAAAAAATTCTGTTCATTTTATTTGGTTGTGTTGAAAAAATGTAAAAGATTTGGTGCTCAATCTTAAAATAGGTTTTTGAATTAGACAAATTCGGGAAATTTAAACCTAAAAAAAGTTTTATTAACTGTAACATTAAAATTTGTATGAATTTCATAATTCATTAATCGAGTACAGAGAGTTTACTCTAGTGTGGCAAAATTATAGGCTAATATACATTATAAGTTATGAATGCAGTACACACTCGAGTATTCGGCTTCGTTTTCTATTATCTTAACATTTTGGATGTGGTACACGTACTAGTAAGTTTTCTGACTATTGATACCTGAGCTCAGGACACGGACTCGTACGTTTCCTGAAAATTGATACTAGTACGGGTTAGTGTAATTTCATGGTTTGTTTGTGAGTACAAAAATAACGGTATATACAGGATAACGAAGCCGAATGTTCTTGTGTACTACATAGATTCTGGAAAAATTGAGACAAATAAAAACTAGTTTATACATCAGTCGATGCGGAACCACAGAACGGGAAAGTTGATTAAAACAATCAATTTCGATTTAAAATTAACTTTTTATTTATCCTTGCTAAAATGATATATATATATATATATATATGTATATTATTTATATATTATATATACATTCTTACTTATATATTTATTTGCTATTTGTTTATTTATTTCAATATAAAATATGAAAAGTTGGTTAAAAAACGAAATAATTTTCGATCTATTGAGATTTAACTGAATAAATAAATTCACGCACAAAACGCCCGCTCCCGGCACAATTCCTCTGCGAAATGGACCCGCACACAATTTGTTAAAGTGACCACCAATTGTTAACCAATTGTTTCTTTTAAGTTTCAATTAATTAAGCTGAACGATGGCCGAATGGTTAGGGTGCTGGCCCTCGGAACCGGAGTTCGAGGGTTGTGAACAGTGGCATGGATGTTGGTAACCGTTCGGAATCGGCTTTAAGCAGTAGGTCCCGGTCTCATTAGCCCTCGTGTTGCAAAAAGTAGACCATAGCGCTCCAAACCAAACCAAACTAAACCTAAGTTTCAATTAATGCTTACGCTGACAATCAACATTTATTCGAAGGACTAAAAGGTATATGCTACATAAAAATAGCCATACTATATGTGCAAAAGGAATGCGCGTGCAGCATTTTAATAATTTGAATTCAACTCATGATTATCATATTTGTAATTAGTATATAATCTTGAAATTTAACCATTTTATATATGTTATCCTAACAACGTTGCAATTTCAAGCAGATTAAGATCAAAGTTAATTTTTTAAAGTATTATAACCTTAACTAAACAAAAAAAATGCTAAATTATTTTTAACTAGCATTCCTGTAACAGAATTTCCATAATTCACCGTATATATGTATTAAAATAACAATGAAATGTAGTTTCGATGGCTACTTTTCGGTATGTCAAAAATTTTTCTTGAAAAATTCCTTCGCCAGCGCTAAAGTTACTTCTTTAAATAAAAAAAAGTTCTTTCTTTCAAAGGGTTTTTTTGTGGTATTGTGTTATGAAGGACCGTATTCTCCAAAATCTATTCGGATTTTATTCTTGGAAAAGATCTTCTCACAAACGACGTTATTATTTTTAGATCTTGTGGACGTTAACCTGCATAAGCAGTACAGGGGAAAGGGGGGAATATGATGTTTATAACTTTCCCCCCATAAGGTTCCCATTTTATTGACTAATTTTTTTAACTTACCTGTATTTAAGAAATCTATTGCATATATTGGTTTCAAAGGTTCACAGTAATAACACTATAAAAGCCTACAATGAAAATATCTGTTTCTTCGTTGTTTGTTTCATTTAGTGTTTATAGAATTTGGAATGGAATTTTGAAACATAATTTTAGTTATTTTGAAAATTCACTCAGCTGGTGTCCTATTTCCCATAGGTGTAGAATATTTAATAACTAATATATAGCCCATCATATGACGGGATCAGTTAAAATTTTTAATTTTCTAGAATTGTAAAGAACCCTATAAGGCAGGTAAAAAAATGGTTTGTTTTTTGTCTGAGAATTATCTGGTACACGCTCCATAATTTGTTTATCTTTACTGACCGCATGTTAGTTGCAACTTTAAGCCTTAATTTGGCAAAGTCTGGCCGCTACACCGGACATGTATATTTATAATTACTCTATAACATAATTGTCAGTGTTCTCCACAGCGGACATTAATTATCTCAAAAATCGAAAATGATACATTTTTTTTATTTTACAGAGATTCTAATACAGACATGGAAAAATAACAGAAATTAAAATTAAAAAATATTTGAAAAAACATCTTGTCAAGTTAAGGGTTAATTTATCTTGTCATATTACGTGATAGGATGGACAGCAGAGGTTTTAATATTGACAGTGATTATTTGGCGGTATATATGAATGATGTCCAAAATGGAGCGAATCGATCGCAAACCGTGTGGTTATGTATAAAAAACACACAAACTAACAAACTTCTTCATTTTCAAAGATATATAACTTAAACGCTAGATATTTATGAGTCCGTGAAATAGACTCCTAGACTTTTATGAAAAGAATTTGTTGTTAATACCGGTGATAAAATTTTCATTGCAACAAAAAATAATCGATGATTCAATTTAAAATTATCACATATGTACCTAATCTATTATTTAAGCCAAATATAAAAGAAAATTATTGACGTCCTATCTAAGTTCAGTGATAAAACGTATGAAAATAATGCAGACGATATTTAAATAATTTAAAATAAGAAATGATTCAATGAGATGGTTAAAGGAATGACGTCATAATGCTAGAAAAAATGTTACTTTTACCTATTTATTATGGGATAAATTTAATGTTCTGCTCTTGACCGGGGAGAACAGAGCTTAAAATAATGGCATTAAACACTCGAAAAGGGGGGAAGGGGTGGATTTCGAACGTTTTCGAACTCGCTTTGAATTTTGCTAATTCTAACTCATCAAAATTATAATATGGATGCCTCTATCCATTCTAAGTGCAACCGCTTCATGAATTAGTGGACAGACAGACAGATGGACAGACAACTTCGGTTATTATTATATAGGGGATTATTGTTTACAGTAGAGTTAAAATTATTTACTTTGCGTTTTGTAAATTTGCGCACAATGTGGTAGGAAATTAAAAAAAAATAAAATAAACAAGTTCTCGGTTTTTACATTAAATAAAAAATTCCTATTTTTCTAGAAGCATTCATTTCAGCGAAATTAATGAGAGAAAATTTGCTGATAATCGCATGTATTTACGATAATTATTAATGATACGACAAGCGATAAATAAGAAAATGTCCTCAACTTAATGTGATTTCTTCAGGAAAATCAAAGAGGAAATTTTTTTTTTTAAATGAATTTTAAAATTATGTCTGCAAGAGGTGAATACTATTAACACTTCTAATGAGCTAGAAAATAGACTCTTATGAGCAAAACCAGATTTAGTTCAAATTAAATTTGGTAGATCTAATTAAAATTTACGTGACGTTTCTGTTTCTAGTTTATCTATCTTCTAGGAGCTGAATATTGACAAGATGTTGTTGGAACAAACATCGCAGTGATTTTTTAAGCCCGATAAAGAGGCATATTTTAAGTCAATTGGAATATATCTTTACGAAATCTTTATCTGCTCGATGTCCTGTTGTTACAAACTTTTATCCTGTAAGAAAATGTTTCATCTAGTTCTCGATAATTCTCGTTAGATCTGATTCGCAATTATCTAAGGATTTTGATCGTGTGAAAGCGTAGCTTAATTAGTAAAATATAATTAAGGATTTGAACCAACTTCTGGAATTTTACTTGTCACTGTGACCTACTATTCCTTGAAATCCTTTTAATTCTAGTACGACATTTTATAATCAAGCATATTCTTACGAAAAAAATGGGGGAATTTTTAAGGGATTGTTTTAAATTGGTATAATTTATTATTTCATGTGTTTAAAAAATTACAATTTATTATTTCAAAATAAATTTATGGATTATACAAGTGTAATATTTATTTGTATTCCTATTTACCCATTTTGTTAATTTTACTTCACATATTACAGAATTCCTGACGCAAATTGTTTCTAGGTTTTTTTAAATTTATGAAAAATGTACTTTATATGTGAAATAGTACAAGAAATGTACTGAACTATTTATAGAGAAATTTAATTGTTTTTATAAAAAACATTTACAAGATTTGAACCGCCTTTATATGAAAAGTCGTCCGTATGCACACACACACACACATTGTACGTAAATTGTACAATTAAAATATTTATTTGTATTCCTATTTACCAATATTGTTACTTCACATATTATAGAATTCCTGACGCAAATTGTTTCTAGGATTTTTTAAAATTTATGAAAAATGCACTTTATGTGAGAAATAGTACAAGAAATGTGGTCAACTATTTATATTAGAGAAATTTAATTGTTTTTATAAAGAGCATTTAAAAGATTTGAGCCGCCTTTATACAAAAAGTCGACAATATGCACACACATTGTAAGTAAATTGTACGTTATACAAATGTACATTTTAATAGCACAGAAAAATAATTTTATTTGATGTAAGATTTGTTGTATATTTTAGTGCTATATGAATTATGAAGTAAATCGATTGTTTATTCGTTTTGGTGATTAAAGCCAGATTGAGAAATTTTCCGTACGTTACATTTAGTTGTGAATAATACGTGAATAATACGTTAAATTTAGTTGTTTTAAAAATGAGAAATAAAAAGCGTGCTATTTTATAAATATATATACTATTTCATTTTGCGGTAGAGAAATGTCAAATAAGATTCAATTCGTTCAATGAGATAATTTTTAGAGCAATGTAAAGATGGTAAAGGATTTTTCGAAACAAAAGATGAAAAAGGAATAATCAGACAGAATTGTGATTTCGTTATATTAAAATTACAAGACCAGTGGCATTCTAAGCGATAAAAAAAAAAGAATTTCAAAAGACTTATATAATTTAAACCACTCCATTTTTTCATCTTCCTATTGCATGGCAACATCAAAACGTCGAACAACACTGACCCACACGGTGAATTCGAAAGAACCATGAAGATAAAATTTCAAACTAGGCGTACATAATCAAGCGGTTTTTGAAAAATAGAATTATTTCATTTCATTAAAACCTGTTGCTTTTTCATATATTTTTAAAGCATCAGTAGATTTAAAGAAATGATTTTTACGTATATGCTTGTTCACTTACACTGTTGCTTATATTCTTGGGATTTTTTGTCTGTATATAAAATACGTCAGGTGAGGAGGACAGTCTTCCCTTAAATGTGTTCATCTAGATGCCCTCTTATTTGACTAGATATCTTTCTCTTCGATATTTAAAAGCTGATATCTACGCATTTAATAGCAAAAATTTCTCATAAAGATGAAAATCAGTCTTATTCAATTTTGTGTTGTTAGTAAGTGTAATCGGGAAGATAAGATACTTGTCAAAAATATACAACACTTGCTAGTTTCGATTGTTATCGATAGGGTGTTATTTGATAAAAAATAAATAAACATTTTTTTATGAATTAGTAGCAGTACTGACTTCTCACTCAGCTTGAAACAGGCAGTAACTATTTAATTTACTATGTCCTCCTTTACTAATATTATGTCCTCAAAAAGTTGTGGTCCCTTAATAAATATGTGAAATTGATTGTTTCGTTCATAAATACCCATTTGAAAAAAACATCTGATCTGTTATGTATTATTTTAGGTTCCAGATAACACTGATGCTTTATAAAGTACATTGAGATATTTTGCATTTATAATTTTAAGTTAAAATTATCAGCGTTGTTATAGATTTATTCCAAATTATAAATTCGAAAAATAGTATTTAATTTTAATTCTATTTCACCAATTATTCATTTTCTGTGCATTGAATTGCATTCCTCTAGAGCTGAATTTCTACTGTTTTTAATTTATTCATTATACATGGATTTTGTGAACTGTAAAAAGCCCGAAAAATTGATTTTTTTATAATTGAAAGACCCCTTAAACACTGTTTGTATCGCTATGTTGCTTATCAGAAACAAACACAAATTTAACGTTATTCGTACGACAAACCCAAAAAGAGTGTTTTGGGTTGATACATATTTTTGGAATAAAATTTTGTATTCGTTCTTTAACTATTTACATCCCTATCTTGCAGATGTGTAATATACCTCAAAATTAAAGATTTGTAGAATTGTGAATTTGTTGAAAGACAGTTTTGTTGATGATTGCTATTCTTCTATGAACAGTGAACACCTGTTATCCCTATAAAAAAGACAATTTTGATTTTGTGTCCAAACTTCATTTGTGGTATGATAAAATGATTATAACGGAAATGAATTTTAGGTTTGTTAATATATTTTTTTTAATTCAACGAATGCAATAAATTTGTATTCGTTAAATGAAATGCAATAAATTAATACAATAAAATTTCCGCAATAAACGGATGGCTTTAGAAGTAGCAAACAAAGATGGTCGCTCAAAGATAGTTTCAAATTCTCTCTGCGAAGATTATTTTCGAGTAGGATTGTTTCAAAATACAAATTCGATTGCCACTTAAAGCGATTGAAGTTCTGTGCAACATCAGGATCACGACTGGCGTGAGAATTTGAATAACTGCGCTTCCTTCCCTTCGTGCACCTTTCTTGGAGGTCAACGGCTCAAAGAGTTGCTGCCCTCCACCCGGCGGTTTGCTGAAGATGCACCCGGCATGTCCTTCAGGAACGATCGTTTATCGGGGGATGCCTCCCGAACATCGTTTATCGTACGCGATGGCCGTCTCTTTAATTACTTATGCTCAAGGCAACTTTTTCTTTTGTGAGGATCATAGTCGAGCACCTGTTGCTGATAGCTTCGCATGTCTTTTTTTGGAGAGGGCAGCAATTTAAGTTCTCTAAGTGTGCGATTTGTTTTCGTTACGGGGCGCTTATGGATTACTTTTTTGTTACACGAAGGCTAAACAAAGTTTGTGTTTATTTTAATTTGGAGCGCTGTGGTCTACCTTTTTTTTTTTTTTGCTACACGAAAGCAAAGCAACTCGATTTAATTTGGAGCTGTGCGGTTCTAAGTTTTTGGTTCACGAGGGCTAAACTAAGTTTTCGGTGCTGAAATGAACCCGAAATTTAAAATGTTACCAAATTAAACGTTTCTTCAAGGAGAAATAATATTTTTATTAATAAAAGTCGAAGCATTGCTTTATTTTCTTTTTCAAATACTCCACGACATAGACGTTTTCATGGAAACACGACAAGAAGCACCGTAGGATTTCTTTTATTACTTTCAGATATGTTTTCCGTTATCTTACAATACTCCAATCTCACCAGAAAGAACTTATTATTCTTTCTCTTCAAAAGTTGCCACACCACAAAAGAAAAATTAAAATAAATCTAATGACAAACGATAGTATTTTTAAAACAAATATTAAAACCATTCATGAAAAAATTAAAATAAGACAGAAAAATTAAAATAAAGCTAATGCAAACGATAATATTTTTAAAACAAATATTAAAACCATTGATGCACTCAACAATTGTTTGTCAATGACAATTTACTACATTCGCTAGATATTTTAAAATACAGTTAGTTATTTTAGCATATTTTATTAAATAAGTATTTTTATTAAAATGCATTTTATGTTGTAAAGTACATTTTATTAAATAATAGTCATATTTTTGACGAAACTATAATTCGAGCTTTTGTTTTGTGATGCGACTGAGCGTGTTTATACTGTTATTACATTCGAATGATTACGGTTTATTACTCACTTACCACTTCTTTTTTCTACCAATAGGATTGAAATCTAATCTAGAATATGACGTAATTTTGTATTGCAATTATATTTTTACTGGAATACCATAGAAATGTATTAAACTGTGAAACGGTGCAAATGTTATGATTGATTTACCCATTTAAGAGGAAATCACTTTTAAATATTCAAATATTCAATTTTGTTTCACATTTTAAAAAATTCTGGATATTTTTTAATTGTTTATAACAAATCCCATTACAATATTCTAATTAAAACCTGGAAAACTATACAATTTTTGCATTTAGACGTCATAGCTTTTAAGGAAACTAAAACACGTAATGCATTTTAGAGAAAATTGTTTTTTTTTTAACTTGCGTGCACTGTAAGTACAAAAATATTGCCTATACTGATTTTACCGTCAATACATTATAGACCTACGATGAAACTCCACCTACTTTTCTCTGTTTTTGATTTCATCAGGCATTTTGACAAATACTAAGATTTTTCATTCATTACCGAAAATTAAAATTATGTACTGTGTGTGTAACATCTACGTTTTTAGTTACTCAATTGTGTAACTCAATTTATACGACAGTTTGAAGTTTAGTCCCCATGACGAGTTCATATTTAAAATAAAGTTAAATTTTAAAAAATAAAGTTAAAAAATAAAATTATAAATAAAGTTAAGTTGCTAAACAACTACATGCGAATTATATTACTTAACAATGCATTAAAGTTAAATTTCATGCAAAAAATCTCTGCTTAATAATCTAATCTTGGTATCTCTATAGGTGAGTTAGGTTTCTAAACAATTACATGCGAGTTATATTACCTAACAATGCATTAAAGTTAAATTTCCTGCAAAAAATCTCTACTTAGCAAACAATCGTTATTAGAAATTAAATTCAATACAAAAGTCTTAAAGAGTAAATCTATTAAAGTAGAAATAAAATGTTCTTATTTCTTTCGGGACAATTTATTTAAAGAAATAATTAAATTTTATGTCAATGCATTCGTATATGGCACAAAGAGTTACATTTCATGCAGTAAATTCGTATGAAGTCGAAATATTATTATAATTTTGACGAAATATTTGGTAGTTTACAAAACTCAGCATTCTGGTCATTACTAAATATCGTATTTTTCGTTAAATATCATCAATTAACAAATTACTGAGATCTTCGGAATAAAAGTTCGGCTGTTCATATCTCACTGGTGGTATAGTGGTTCGTAGTGTTTCGAATATTTTTGAAAATCCTTTGCAATATATAGAATAAGGATGAACACGCGTGCCAAGTTTGTTACTCTAAAAAACTTTCCTGGCACGACAAAAATTTTTGAACATCACTTAAAAAGAGTAATTGTAAAATATTCTTTTTAGTTATGAAATGATGTTGTTCTCGTTTGTTCTTGAGTCTGAACAAATACGACAAAAATCTGCCAGTTTGCCTAAAACATTTACAAAATTAGAATCGAGTTGGCAATCCCCCCATTGTATTTACAAATTAATCATTTTTGTGACTTTTTTTAATATAAAAATGTAATATTCTGTCACTGATTTGTTTGTTTATTATAAGTAAATTATGTGGGTATTATGTATACAAACGTAAGATACTGGCATTTGAAAATATTGACATTGGTTTTAGCATTCGGATTAAATCCGATTTGCTATAAGACATTTCTTAACGTTTTATAAGCCAGTGGAACATTAAAATAGTCGTAGGTTTGTGTTTTTACTTGGACACGAGTAAAATTTGGAACGTAAATATTTCAAACTCTGCATAGACGTGAAATGAAATCAGAAAAAAAAATTTGTAGTAAAAGAAGTATCAAGCGACGTCGATTTCCAATAGTTCTTCATGGTGTATTTAATTTTCATGGTTTAATTTTCATGTATTTTAATTTCATGGTGTATTAAATTAGAATTGAGTTGGCAGTACAGCCATTCTACTTACAAATTAATCATTTTTGTAACTTTTTAAATATAAAAACGTAATATTCTGTCACTGATTTGTTTATTTATTACAATTATGTGGGTATTATGTATACAAACGTAAGATACTGGCATTTGAAAATATTGACATTGGTTTTAGCATTTGGATAAAATCCGATTTGCTATAAGACAAGATTTCTTAATGCTTTATAAGCCAGTTTAGAATTAAATACTCGCAGGTTTGTGGTTTTACTTAGACACGCGTAAAATTTGGAACTTAAATAGTTCAAACTCTGCATAGACGTGAAATGAAATCTGAAAAAAAATTTGTAGCAAAAGAAGTGTGGAGAGGCGTCGATTTCCAATAGTTCTTCATGGTGTTTTTATAAGTGCAGATAAGAAAAAAAATCTTCAGTAAACAGCATTACACATCATTGAAGTTGCATTCTGTTAAATTGATTTCACGAGTTTCAATTCAGCTATGTTAGTTTCTATGCTTTAATTAAATGTTGAAAACAGAAAAATCAGTAATCAGTGGTAACACAATGAATTTGACGTGCACACAATCTGTACAGACGTGAAATGAAATCTGAAAAAATTTTGTAGTAAAAGAAGTATCGAGGGACGTAGATTTCTAATAGTTCATGGTGTACGTATAAGTACAGATAAGAAAAAAATCTTTAATAAACAGCAAAACGCATCATTGAAGTTGCATTCTGTTAAATTGATTTCACGAGTTCCAATTCAGTTTAACAGCAATGTTTTAATTAAATGTTGAAAGCAGAAAAATCAGCAATCAACGGTAACACAATGAATTTGACGTGAACACAATCTGCATAGACGTGAAGTGAAATCTGAAAAAAAATTGCAACAAAAGAAGCATCGAGTGACGTAGATTTCCAATAGTTCTTCATGGTGTATTTATAAGTACAGATAAGAAACAAAAAAATCTTCAACAAACAGCATAACGCATCATTGAAGTTGCATTCTATTAAATTGATTTCACAAGTTTCAATTCAGCTACGTTAACCGCAATGTTTTAATTAAATGTTGAAAGCAGAAAAATCAGCAATCAAAGGTAACACAATAAATATTTTTTTTTCTGCCATTTTTCGTTTCTGGCCTACGAAAGTGGCTGATATACTGATTAGATTCGAATGATTCCGTTCCCTGGGGACGCATGGGTGGATAAACATTTCTCATTGCACACCATTATGTTTTCCCGAATGTCATAATAGAATTTGCTCCTTTCATTTTCCATCGAATAAAGAACTCTTCAGAGACCTCGCTCTTTCTTTTTCCGAAACTGAGCAAGGCAAAGATGTCAGCTTTCTTTGTTTCGAACGCAGAATGAGTCATTCTTCAGAATAAATTAGAAGAAAAGGAGAATAATAATCTTCGTAAAAGGTAAATTTATTATCATATCAAAAGGGATAATTAATATGAGTCTTTAAGAACTTGAGCAATTTCAAATATTTAACTTTTTTGAAACCTTTAATTCTTTAAAAGAGAAAATTAATTATTCGCGAAATTTTCTTAAATATTTAACAAAATTAAATAAAGGATAAAATAGTTATGGTTTGTTTAAGAATTTATGGAATATCATATTAAAAATATGAGCATTGAAAGTTGAATATCCTACTTATATTTTCTCTGACGTATGAAAATTGAGACTGGGAAAAAAAACTCGAATTTAATTAAAATAGGATATTTATTACTTTCATTGCATTTTATTTCGAATAACAAAGTATAAATTAAATTACGAAGTCATTGGCGTTAACTTAATATTGCGAAATACCGGATATTTTTTATATAAAGTTTCATTCACAGTAAACTTCATTGTATTACAAACCTAATGAAGTATTTGTCGAAACACGTTTTGAACATGTTTCGAATTTTTAAACATAGTCCTGCAGAAGGGAAAATGTCTCTGGTTTTCGTGCAAGGACATTCATTAATTTATACTAAAAATTAGAATTTATAGAAAAGGAATCTATTTTTTCTTGCGAATGATTTCTGATTAATTCCATCGAAAGGTGATCTAGTAACCGTTTCGTTCCTGATTCAGGTGTTTGAATCCCTCTTTTACCCCAGTTGTTCGGAATTTTCTCGAAGTGGTAGGTTCCGGTCTCAATCTATTGTGACAAAACTCTTGATGATAGGAATTTGAAATCAATTTAAATTCTAGGACGAGATTATTTGTTTGCTCTCTTTGTATAAGTATGTATAAATATGTATGTATGTATGTGTGTGTTTGTGTATGTGTATGTGTGTATGTATGTAGATGTATGTATATGTATATATGTATATGTATGTATATAATGATATGAAAAGAATAGTCCCCAGAAAATTATTTTATGATTGGCGTAATTACGTTAAAAGTAATCATTAAATATTTAATATGAGGGAAATTAAAAATATTGTACCAATTACACGGGAAATTAGCGACTATTATTTGAATTGCCCTGGATTATTGGGCAATTTGAAGTCCTAATCATAGTTTCCGAACGATGGCAGAATGGTTAGAATTTTGGGTGAACAACTAGCTCGTTGGAGAACATAAATACTGAATTTACGATTTTGTCTGGGAAAGTGTGCCTGTCTCTCTCCATATTTTTCAAGTTTCTATGTGTATGTCGGAATCTGTCTTTGTAGGTGGATGTGTGCTAAAATCCATCCGTTTTAGTGTTTAAAATGACGAAGCGATTGCATCTAAGGCTAAGTATAGCCCCGACATGCATGTATACCTGTGTATGTGTATGCGAATATATATGACTACACATGCACATTAAGAATATGTAGTTATTTGACTTGCATAACCATGATTATGAAAATATTTCTTGCGTAATTTTTACGAGACGATTTTCATTTTCCTTTTATATGTCGCCAAATCAACGTCTTCTAGACTCCTGACGTTTTTTAAATAAAATTTCATTAGCCCCATTTAACATGTTAGCCCTGTTTTTTAATAAATTTAAATCCGTACTTTAGAACCAAGATAAAATCCCTTTTCCGAGATTAGCTTACTCTTACGAAATTATTTTCAAAAGTTTACAATGGAGGTAGAGAAGAGAGAGGAGCAAATTTAAAATTTCATGCGCGAGTGTTTTATTTTTTTCGTGCTTTATGGCAGGAATTAAATTTATCGCGAAAGCAGGAGGATTTTAACGAAGCACTTTCCGTCTTTTTCACGAATGAGTAACGGGCACAAAACGAATTTAAATATTGAGAAGCTCTGGAAAGGAACACAAGGTGCTACATTATTTGGAATGAAAACAAAACTCCAAGAAAGAACATTGTATTAATGCCTTTTTGGAAAAAAATATTTATGCAGCAAGATTTTTTACTAGGTATTTAAATACATTATTTAGTCCCACTCCCGTTGAACTTGCAATGGAGATAGATTTAAGTTACTGACTTATATTTCTTTTATGAAAGAAATGTTTAAAGTATGCACTGAAGGAATTACAGTAATATATTTGCTACTTCTTTTTCTACATGTTTAATATTCCATTTCTTTGAACTTACATACGAAATTTCTTTTAAGAATTGCAAGCTCAACACAAAGAATTTGAAAATGAAAGTACAATATGTTTCTATGCATTAATTATTCTTAAAATGAAGATTTATTGGTTCAGTTGTAAACGAATGAGTTTTTCCTGTCCTAAATATTAAAGAAAAGATTTAAGCCGGTTGAGATAATGAAATTCTAATTCCTTTAAAATGAATCGGCTTAAACATGAATGCTCACATTTGATAGTTCCTTTCCTAAAATTCGAACGCCATTATTAACCCTTTAAAAGTCACTAATATAAAATCTTAGGGATTTAATAAATTAGTTAATAAACGATATCTATGAACCTTATAAATGTAAATGCATATTGTTTTTTATTTCTTGAGGGGGTGGGGCGTAATTTGAGGGGTGGTTAAAGTGCATAACTTAGCCCCTTGTAAGGAGTAAAAATAGTTTTTTAAAGGTTGAATTATGATGGGGGAGGGAACAATGATTATTATTTTAAAAAGGATATCATAATGAAAAAAACTAAACATTTTACAGCCGAACGATCGTCAAATGGTAGTGCGTTGCTTTTAGGTACCGGAATTCTTGTGTTCAAATCCCACTGAAAGCATGGATGTCTGTAGCCATTTGGAATCGGATTTAAACTGAAGGTCTTGGTCTGATTAGCCCGCATGTTTCAAAACAGTAGAGCGTAGTGCTCCATACCAACCCAAACATAAACAATTTATAAGGTTTTTGTTTGGACAGATATTTTTTCATTGGGGTTATAAGTGAAAAAAAATCATATTACTGACTTTTCTAGGTAAAGTAAGTTCAACCCCGTATATTCCAAATGAAATAAAAGTTAAGTATAGAGTCTTATACTCTGATTTGTGAGTAGGAATGGTTATAAATCTAGAAGACCTAAAAAAATCCATCATATGACTTTCAAAAGCAGAGAAAGAATTTACAGGTGGTTTCACTTCGAAACCACTGATCGCTAAAGGGTTAATCAAAGCAGGTCTAAGTTGCAAATCTGTAAAGATTTAAAACAGTTCCTCTTTATAAAAAAATAGGAGGTGCAGTGGGAGATAAATTTTTTTATATGCATTGTAAATTTGACTACGTACACCGAGGGAACAGCATTTAAGGCGTTTCAGAACTATTAAATTCTTAAAAATGTTCGATTCATACCATCATTATCAATAACATTTACTATTAGTCTTATTATTGTAAGGTTCATATTTATCATATTTAGTGAGTTAGGAACTCGAAAATGTATTTTATAACAAAGTGATTTTCATCTTTTTAAGTAACTAAAACGACTCAATCTTTAATATAATTTTTCACAGTTTTTTCATATCGGAATCTTTTTCCTGCGTGCATAATTTCATGGAAGTTAAAAAATTAAAGAAACACGGTCCGCAACAATGCGTTTGCAATGCTGCCCTCGAGCTCTTGCACACTGGAAAACCCTGGTTGAATCGAACTAACATAGTGCACTATTAGGACACTAGACACTTGCATCAAATAAATTTGTACAATAGTTTTTTATTTAGAATACACTCAAGTTAAAAAAACAGCATTTTGGTTAAAATGCCTTTTAAGTTTTTACGGTTGAAAGCTATGACATCGAATGTAAAGGTTGTACAGTTGTACAGGTCCTAATTCGAATATTTAATTGAGGTTTGTTTCAAGGGATAGAAGAAGTCTTTCTTTGTCGCAGAATTCTTAATTTTACGTATTAAAAATTATTTTCCTCCTCACATACTCTAAAATTGGAATGAAATTTTTACCAACAATTCCTTTAACTTTTCAAAATGATTTTTTTTCAGACCATAGAAAATAAAGTTTACTACTAAAAAATATTGATAAGCTTAATTCCTATTTTAAAATCAAAATTTCTCTTCCTGTGCGCAGTCTGTATCGGTTATAGGCTCAGCTCAGCGGTCCAGAAAAATCAGACCCTATATGCGGAGCAATACAACCCTATTGTGCCTATACCGTGCATTTTTAACCCGTAACAGAAGAGCCTTATCCACATTCCCATAAGGTGACAAGAGCTGAAGTTTTCTTTCTTGATCACCGATTTCAACTCTTGAGGACCCAAGTTTGCCAACTAAAATGTTGTTTAACGTTGTCCGGGGAATCGAATTTGCTTTGGCGAAAGTAGCCTTTTTTAAAGGCTATCTAATCTTTTAGATTAGATTTTTTAAAATTTTCAATCCATTCACTTTTGGCAGCAAATGATAAATTCTTTCTTTTCGAAGCCATAATTAAAAAATGAACGCTCTTATTCGTGACGTAGGATCCAAATGCAACAAAATTTTCCTTTACTTGTTTTGTTTCCATTTCAACTTAAGCAGGGAGAGAAAACTTCAACCCATAAACAGACATATGTCCACTTCTTGTCAGGGGGCGAGGAAACTGAAAGCGGTGATGTCTACACAAACAAGAAAGGGGGAAATTGAGGGAAATAAAGGCTTGAATTCAGGTCCTCTCCGATTTTGCACTGACTTCTCAAAAAAAAGTGAAGGAAAAAAAAGGAAATTTGTTGAAAACATGAAATTGACCCTATAACCGGTAACAAGAAAATGACTGTATAAGCGGAGAATTTAACACATGTTTCCTATTAAGTTAGAAGGGACTTTAGAAAACTGACCTTATAAGCGGGTGACCCTATAGGCGGTACTGACTGTATATTGGTTAGAAACAAAATTCCACTTGTTATGAAAAAGAATAGGATGTATCTCGAAATGATACTTCAAACCGCAACATTTTTAACAAGATACTTTTTTTATTGAATAGGATTCAGATTTTTTAAAAATTATATGTAAATATAAAATACAATTTTTGAACTTGCTAATTAATTGGAGTGATAAGTTATTCTACATAACAAACTGAATATACCTACTTCACCAAAAATTTTCATATTTTTTTTTAATACATTACGTGCAAGAGTAAAATTTTAGAAAATGAGAAAAATGCAATTATCGACTCAAATGCTTCTCTTTAACTGTGAAAGAGTCATTATGCATTTAAACATGTCTCGAGTTCTATTTGGAATTTCGAAAAAAGAATAGTATCCAAATGCACAGAAAAGATTGTAGTTTAATATATAAAATAATTGAAAAATGAAAAGTTTTAAGAGTCTTGTCATTTCTGGAACGACTTAAAAATGCCTAGAGATTTTAAAAATCAGAAAATCGAATTTTTGAAGGTTTGAAGGTGATGACTCGTAATACCTTTCTTTCATTTCTTGGGATTTTCCAATATTTTTTTCACTTCTACATATTTGAACGATTTCTTTCATCGGGCAATTCATTCATTCCGGAAAGAATTCATCCATAAATCCGAGTCCTCGTTATGCATCTTTGTTTGACTAATTATGTCTTCAATCATTTTTACTGCGGGGCGGTGATTCATGACTCCAAGTGTTTCTTAGGGGGAGAGAGCGACACTGTTTGCGCCCCCATCCATTCTTAATTTTATGATCAAATCAACAGAAAATGATGGATCGCATCAACAGAATTGTTTCTTGAATAAGTAATGCGTAAAACGCTTTTCCAGCAAATTGCAAGGAGCGAACGAACGTTCACAACTCGTTTTTTTCTAATTTCTTTGGATTCTTCTGAAGTTTTTTTACATTGCAAGAACAAATAACAGGGTGTATCCTGCAAGGAAAATGGCGTATGTGTCTGAAAAATGAATCGTGTATAATTTTTCTTATCTTCCCTATAACAGTTCTATAAAATGGTTTTTTCTTTCAAAAGCTGAAAGCAATTTAAAGTGTATTTAATAATTTATAAGAAAAAAAATGCTTAGAAGAAAAGAGGTTTAAAAGAAAATAAGAATGTTCATTCAGTATGGATAATATACTGTTTTATTTAATGCAGAAAAATGGCCTAATGGTTAGAGCGCTGATCTTCGTCGCCGGAACTCATGGGTTCGAATCCCGCTAAGGACATGGATGTTTTTAGCCCTTAAATTGGCTTTAAATTCTAGGTACTGGTCTCATTAGCCCTCGGGAGAAAAACTGTAAACCGTAGCACTCCAAACCAAACCAAACCCTTCAAAACCAGAGTTCGTAGGTTCGAATCCCTCTGTGGCATGGCTGTTTGTAGCCATTTGAAATCGGCTTGAAGCAGCAGGTCTCGGTCTCATTAGCCGCCGTGTTGCAAAACTGCAAACAGTAGCGCTTCAAACCAAAGCAGTTAACTCAATATCATGCTATCGATAGCATTTTCTATAATCAAAATCATCCTGAGAATATCACTTCAATTATATTTATTTTTTTTTAAACTTTAGATAGTATGAATAATTTCACATCTTAAAAGTTAAAAGGAGATTTTCGCTATATTATAAGCGTTATGTGTACATGTAAATTTTAAAATAAAATGTATCTGAAATTTCAAATGTGCATTCGAAGATATCGGGTATAGAGCATTTAGCTATTCAGCATAATGAATTACTATGACTGAAAATTGGCATGTATTTTCATGCAGCAAAATTTTATAGGGTACTTTTTACGTTTTATAATTAAACACGTATTGTTTTTTCGAATATTTTTTAATTTCGGTTTTAATTCGAATTCTCGCCATGGGTGTACTACTGAATGAATCGGGCTACGCATTAAAATAACACACCGACTAAAAAAAAAAAAAAAAAGTTTTATTGTGTCAATGGAGATAATTTTTTACTGTCTTTCGAACCCATCGATATTGTTATAAATAGTTATAAATATACATGTATAGCTATATAAAATTAAGGGTTAAATTTTATAATTAAACACTTAAAGTTCGCCAAGTCCATAAGAAATGGATTCTTTAAAAATTCTTTGAGAGAATTATTTAAATTTTTTTAAGAAAGTTATCCAAAATTTTGTGGATGTTAATACATCTGTTACTACGAAAATAAATCAAAGAACGAAGCCCAGCTATTATTACATAATGTAAATGTCATCCTTCTATAAAAATTATTTTAAAACATTATAGAACACGAAAAGTACGTTTTCATCAATTGTACGTGGAACCGCAGGGTTAATCTTAGTAAATTTCAATGTCGATTGATATTGACGGACACATACTACAGTTTTCTTACGATTGATTTAACGGGTACGTACTAGTACGGGATATTAACAACATTTTTTTGTTTGTGTACTACGTATATTATATAATATATATATATAGTTATATATATGTTATATATATATAAATGTTGTTGTGTGTGTGTGTGTTTATACAGTATAAAACGAAGTCGAATGTTATTGTCTACTACATAGATTCTGGAGAAATTTAGATAAATAAAAACTAGTTTTCACGTCATTCAATGCTGAACTCCAGAACGGGAAAAAATTAAAACTATATACTACTATTTCTATTTGCTTTTTCATATTTACGATACTATTATAAATTTATCCACTCAAAAATATATTTTTTGTTTACAAAAATCTTATGGTTGTTATTTATATATTTCTATTTATTTGTTTATATATTTCACTATAAAATACGAAAATTTAATTAAAAATTAAATAATTTTCGATCTATTGAGATTTAACTGAATAACTAAATTTGCGCTCAAAGCGCAAACTCCCGGTACAATTCCGCTGCGAAATGTACCCGCACACAATGTGTTAATTATCCACGGATCCAGACCGAGCGTACGTCCACTCTCGAAGTAAAGTAAAAGAAAATGTTTAACGAGTTTTAAAACAGGCTGTTTGGTAAGGGGGAAACTCGTGTTAGTAGCAGGTTAGGTTTGAAGCACTTCAGACTGTTATGTTTCTACACAAGCGCTGAAGAAGCCGAGACCTACTGCTTAACGCCGATTCCGAACGGGTAAGAACATCAATAAACATAGTGGGAATCGAACTCCCGAACTCCAGTTCCGAAGAATAGAGAGCTCCCTATTCGAGTTGGCAGGAAGAAATATAACTTAACACATAGTACGTGCCATATAGAGCCGCGTTAACTCAGGCGGTCATGCACCCGCACATAATGTGTTAATGTGTATAAAGTTCCGTGCTCTTGAGAAAACTCTAATATTCCATGTTCATTTTCGTCTTCCTCATGCCATGTCTCACGAAATTCTTTCGGGTCTGTGCATAGATACTTCAGTGTTGTCACCCTGCTAATTGTTCGGTTACTAACCCTCTGGTAGTGTAGGTAAACCTTGAGAAGCCGGAAGTAGTTTTGATGTTCACAAAAACTTGAAATATTTATCTACACACAATTTCCACAGTTCTCTCCCATTCCACAAAAAACGTTACTACCGAGAATATATAAAAGAGGGGATCGACGTATTTCGGTGATAAATGCGGTAAATGGGATGATAAATGCAAAACATTTGAATATTTTTTACTATCCTTTTGCGTATGTGATCTGCATATCTTTTTTTCTTTCACATTTAGACTCTCTAAGTGCTCTAAGGAAATACAGTTTAACATATTTTGACGTCATGAATTTTTATAACATTTTGAAATTTTATAAATATTCATATATTTTTTATTCCCTTTAATTTTTGTCAGGTTTTGACTTTAATGAGCTGGCAATCTTCACCCCTCCCCCTTTAAAAAAGATGAATGTGCGTAACATTACATCATAATGAAGTGTAATCGCGCAGTATGTTAGTTATGGAACAACGTTTGCATATTCATGAAGCGTAATAAAGGATTTAAAATGATTTATTTCAATTTTTTTATTTAAGTGATGTACTGAATTTTCAATGCAACTCTGATATTTTGAGATCATGCTCATCTTTTACCTTCTTAAAAATTGTTAAATTATTTCCATGTATTTTAAATTGGTTTAACTTGGTAGCTGTGATTAAATTTTGTATTATGTTAGTTTCGCAAAACTCGTGTGCCTGAAATTTAACTCGGTTCGGAAATGCGAATAAATTTTATAATCAGGTTTTTTAAATCAATTTATGGAAATAGAAATTTTACGTTGATTTTTGCTTTAGAAGCATAATTCCTTTTCAAGAGAAAGATCATTCTTTGCTTTCGAACGGTTGCGTATATTTGTTGTGCATATTAGTTTTGTATTGAAAAGGAATCATTATTTTAACTACGCTCTATTTTTAATTGGTACATTTATAGATTTATCTTATTAACACTTGGCATGCGGGTATATTTCGCCGCCAACTTACGCGTGCAGCGGGCACTTTTTCGTGAATCGCGCGAAAGTTTAGTTATTCAGGAAAATTGCAGTCAATCGAAAACTACTTTGTTTTTATGATCGTTTTTATTTTTTTGTTTTACACTTTAATATATACTGTATTATTATTTAACCAAAAAAAAATACGAAATCACAAAATTTTTTTTTTAAATTTTACAATGTATTCAAAAATATTTTTTCATGACAAGTACAATATATATATATATATATATATATATATATATATATATATATATATATATATATATATATATATATATATATATATATACATAAATCCTTAAATTGTAAAACTGCTGGACAAGGAGAAAGCTAAACAGTTAACAGTAATAAGAATACAGTCGATTGACATTGAAGAGAACGGCACAAGTCTAATTAAAACTTTATATCAGAACTGCTAAAACGAACATCTTTACTACTCAACGACAGACAAAGGAAAAACACAAGGGAGAAAGAATTTTCCCACTTACTCGGCAAATTTAAATGCAAGATCAGAAAAAACGCGGAGCCATTGGCCGGCGAAGGCCGGGAAAAGTGTTGAATAGACCAAAAATTGACATCTTTACGATTGAAATGTTTAGGAAGAATTTTAAGTCGAAGACACTCCTTTGATTAAGACGTTTAGAGGCTGGAAAAAAGATTTTAAGGATTTAGAATGGGAGACAGGATGATTTTAAGGAAATATTAAAGTTAAATAATTTTGATTTATTACACACACACAGACACACACACACACACACACACACATATATATATATATATATATATATATATATATATATATATATATATATATATATATATATATATATATATATTCTATATATCAGTTACAACATGTATCTGCAGTTTTGTTTTACATATTGTTACACATAGTAACGAGCTACATTTCCCATAGGTACAGATTCTGCAATGTTATATTTACATAGATTTTATGTGTATAATATTAGGAGGAGACGATAAATTCAATTTCGTTAGTAATCTTTTGAAAAAATTGGACACAAAATAGATTTTGGGGGAAAATGACTCATTCCGCGCTTCTAGTGTTAGACGTATCCGCGAAATACAATAATCATATTATGAGAAAAAGATTTCGAACCGATTGTTTGGGCAGCGTTAATAATTACTATTCCACTTTTAACCCCATTTCCCTAATAATATTGCTAATGCCGTAGTAAAATTCCGGGCAAATTGCTTTTCAAAACTCATTTGAGCCAAAGGGAACAAAAACCCAATTAAATTTCTTCATGGTGAAAGGATTTCATTCAAACCAACCAGTTGCATGGAAAAGTAGAACAATTTGCTTCGTAGTAATTTCGAAATATTTTGACAGCTTTTAAATAAAGAATAGTAGTTAAAATAGTAATAATAGTAGTTAAATTTATTCAAAAATCATGAAGAAATTTATACGGCGGTATAAAGTTCTTATAATATTTAAATTTATTTTTATCCCAATGTCAATCTGCGAGAAATCTTGCCAAAATTTTGAATATCGTGATTTTTTTATATCGAAATTTATTTTTTGCTGCACATTTTTTTTTTAGAATTTAAAATCTTTCATTCAGTTTGATTTCTTTTTTTGATTTCCATGTTATACATTGTTTTTCTCTCAATCTCTCGGAAATTTTTTTGACATTGTTCTTAGATGTTAGATGTATAGTTAGGTGTACAGTAGTTTCGGTAATTCGAGGTGTATGGGACCTGACCTAGGTCGAATATTGAAAACTCCATTTATCGAAAATGATTTTAATATAATAAAATAATTGTAAACATGAGCAGTTTTTAAATTTCAAAGTATGTTTCAATTATAAAAATGTAATTAGATAATATTTTTACATTAATTACTGAAGATAGGTTAATGACATTTTAAAGTAATTGCCATTTATTATTTCGTTAAATACTATGCTCCTTTAACACGCAGAGCATCTTCTGAGCATCCCGTTGTCAAAGATTTACTGTCCAATGATATGTTTGTGCGCGTGTTACTAGAAAACTCTTCTAATTTGCCAACCCTAACTTCACCTACGCCCTATTCGAATGAAAATTTTTAAGGGTTTCCTCTTTATCCAGTCTTTTAAACGCTTTTAATTTCAGTCCTAACGGAAAGCAGGGCCGTAAGGGCGTGGCAAAGGTGGCATTGGCCACGTTCGCATCAGTCATTGGGGCGCCGCACCGTGAGGAAAATGGGGTCTAAAAGAGGACAATTCGCCTCGAGTACAAATAAGAAAAAGTTGAAACATAATTTAAGTTTTTGTAAAATCCAATGTGCTTAAAAATTATTTATTTTGTGAATTTTTGTGAATTATTGAAAATGTTTCTAGGAATTAAACTTCTTATAGATTTTTACAAAATGTTTACCAAACAATCATAACATGCCTTTATATAAATCAGGGTTTTCGTTTTAAATCTTAAATTTATTAATGTTGTTGAAACTAAATTTAAATTTAAAAATTTTCCAATATTTTAAGAAAATTCAACGTCTAAATAAAACATATTCCCCTCAAATAAACCATTGAGTTTATTAGAAAAATAATACCCCCAGAATGTTAAATATTTAAATATTTATTAAAAATTTAAAAATTAATATACAAGGAACAATTTAAGAATTGAGAAAATATTTTGTGAGTTCATTGTGAATATGTGATATAGACTAAAACATGTTTATATGTTTTATCACTATATTTAGTAATAGGGGCGCAGACCAGTTTTCTACCACGGGCGCTAAAGGACCTAATTACGGCCCTGACGGAAAGAAATTCTTTTTCTTTTCTGTAGAATCATTCATGGAAAAACGACGAAGATTCTTTAAACAGAATCAGAAAATATTTTAAAGATGACTTAAATTCCACGTATTAGTAACGAACAAATCGAACTACAATCTGCACAACTAAACTATTTTTAGAAAGTGGGTTTGGTTTGCCCCCTCGGTGCTGCTGCCTAGTAGAATGCCGGTCATCGGTGACCCCCCCCTCATGGCAGTCAACTTGTCAATGACAATTTTATTCACAGTATTGCACGTTTCGATTTTAAAAATTTCCACAGGTTTGGTTTGTAGCTTACCGTCGACTTCTTTGCAACACGAGATCTGATGAGATCGGGACCTACTGCTTAGAGGCAATTCCGAACGGCTACGAACATCCATGCCTCAGTGGGATTTGAACTCACGAACTCCAGTACAAGATCAGCACCCTAACCATTGTTTTAGAAAGTGGGAAGATGCCTTTTGTAGTAGAGGAAAAAAGGGAGTGGGTGAAATCTACTTGAACAACTTTCTCTTAAAGTTGAAACAGCCCAATCCTACGCTCTCCCATACACACACCTGGGAAAACTACAAAACCCGTTTTCTTTAAGAGGGAGGATTTCTGTTTATAGCTAACCGGAGTTCGTGGGTTCGAATCCCACTCTGGCATGGATGTTCGTAGCCGTTCGGAATCGGTTTTAAGCAGTAGGTCCCGGTCTCATTAGCCCTCGTGTTGCAAAAAGTAGACCGTAGTGTTCCAAAACAAAAAAAACAAACAATCTGTTGATAGCTTCGGCGTGCGCAGTGAACACGAGTCTGGTCAAACAACAATACAAGAACAGATGTAGTAAATTTTTCATATCTTAGCCAGTTTTTCAGAAATAAACTGATTTATTTATTTATTTGGTAATTCGGATTTAACACGGATTTGTGGGAAACTCGAAAAATCAAGACTCGAATTATAGACATTTAATTCTATTTGTTTTAGAACAGTACTTTGTCGAGTTGCACAATATCTCCAAACGGGGTAAAATTGAAAATGATTCCTTATTTTGAAATGATTTTTTTCATAAATTATAGATAATAAATTATAGTAAGTTAACAATTTAGCTTCCTTATAAACGTTAAACGTTTAGTTAAAAACCTAAAACAATGGATATTTACTCAGTGCATCAGAGACACATTTAATGAATGTTGTTAAACGAATTGCTTTATAGATATATATTTTTAACAAAATTCTTTCTACTAAATTTGTTTTAGTTCGTAAAATATTTTCTAGTTCAAATACACTATAAATTCGTAACTTATTCCTTTTATTCTTAAGGATTGGAATTATGCACTTTTATTTTACTTTAAGTATTGTATTAATGTTCTAAATTTGAGAATGTTAATCCTTTGGATTGAAATTTGCATATGTTTCAAAAGAACACACCGAATAAAAATATTTTAATTTGGTGCTGATGAATTAAATTTTCTCTCTGCATAACCATTTTTAATCTTCTCATCTGCTGTTTTATTCTTTGAAAGAATCGAAAACTTTTTCCTTGATTTTGGAAAGGGTTTTATATTTAGTTGCTAATTGGGAAAAGTTATTAGAAAATCAAAATTTTTAAGAAGATTATAAAAATTGTACGTACATTTATATACATTTCGGAATAGATCTAGAAAAGTATTAAAATTCCGAATCCATTTTTAAAAAATTATTTCGATCATCGCTTTCAAATTAAACATTTAATATTTCATTTTTATAAAAAGAACACTCTCCTATAATTGCTTCTAATATTAAAGTAATTAAAACGTAAATTATTAACTGTCGTTATATACTCATTTATTTAAGCAGAGTAAGTTGAAATACTATTACAGGTATAAGAATTTAAATTTTATAACGGAAATTTTTAATTTGTCGCTAAAATACGTATGATAGAGATTAATAAAAATTTTTAAGGATGGAGAATAAATATAATTAAATTGGTATCGATATTATTTTAACATTCATTTTAAATCCTTTTATAAAATTCTATTGAAAGACTTTGGATGCTAAATTTTTTCTTGTAATTCAAATGTAAATTTAAATATATTTTTGCAAAAGTTGCTATTTTATACTAATATGCCTTTTTTACATATATCAAACTTTTCAAAATTTGGAATGCTTAGATGAAAGTAAAATGTAAAACTCTGTCATTTTAGAGAATAAATTTTTTCTTGACTATAGAAAAAAAATGCATGCTTATTGTTACAGTAAAATGAGTTAAGAATAATTTAGTAATGATATTATTCTATAATATATAGAATATTAAACTGTAAAAATACGAATTACAGATTTCCCTGAAAAAAGATACTCTAAACATTTTGCGCCGAACGATGGCCGATTGGTTAGGGTGCTGGCCTTCGGTACCGGAGTTCGTGGGTTCGAATCCCACAGTGGCATGGATGTTCGTAGCCGTTCGGAATCGGTTTTAAGCTGTAGGTCCCGGTCTCATTAGCCCTCGTGTTGCAAAAAGTAGACTGTAGCACTCATAACCAAACCAAACCAATCTAAACATTTTGCCAAATTTTCTAGTAAATTATTTAGCATAAAATATATTTTGGGTTCAGAAGATTTTGACTTATTTCGACAAAGTATAGAAGTCTTTTTCACAAATAAAGTATTGATTTCATAAGAAATGTAAATCAAAGGAAATCATCATTTTAAACGTACACTAATACGTTTTGACAAGTTAAAGCATTATATCTGTACGTTTGTACAACGAAACTTCAATTTTGAAAACTTAATTATTCCTTTGTACCTTACCTGAGCTCATTTGGATTAGCGTGACGTACTGTGAAGACTCCCCTTTCTCCAGAGCACGCGCCAAATCAGCTGATCGGAAGTCCTGTTGACCAGTTTACAATAACGTGTCGTCGCAGAGTCTGGGATGTTGAGAGTTGGATTGAATAGGCGTTACGCCCCTGATAGGTCACGTTGATGTATCCTCTGTAATTCCGGAATCGGGACAAATAGCGAATGGGAATTCAACTAAAAAAACTAGCTGTAACCTTAGCTGGAGTTCTCAGGTAACTGGAATCGTAACTGACCCAAAAACGGTTGGCGGGACCGTCACTGACCCCCAGGTATAAGAGCCTAGAATTTTTCGACTCGGGACTTTACGATATTTTTTTACAGAGGTGCTTTTACCCCTTGAAGGCTTTCGCGTCTTTTGAACTTCGCCAGCTTTTTAGTGATTGCGTTCGGGAGACTGGTAAAATCCGCTCATATAAGGTGTGGCAGGGTCTCGGATACCGAACGGGGATAGATTGGGTTGCATTGCACCCTGGAAGAGCCTCCCCATTCATGATATTATTTAATCTTTTATTTTCCAGTCTGTGAACGTCGTAGCAATTCAGTGCCAGACTCTACACTTGTTTTGAGGGGAATTATAATCCCGTTGTATATATAACCGTATTTGACTCCAGAAAGAATAAAAGTAATTTCCAATTTTATCGTGACTGCGATCCTTCTTCACGCTACCTCTTCACTAGAGAACATTGAAATCTTCCCAGTACGTACTTGCACAACAATCAGCTGTTAGACTGTTGAAACTTTGTATTTAGGACTGCCCTAACATCTAATTGTGCACCTCCCATTTTGTATTGCCATTCGCACTCTTACAACGAAATATCTTAATCGTCATCGGAAATGAAAACATAGATTTCGATGTATTCACATGCAGTTCAACGATGTTTTTTAAGCCTGTATCCCTTAACGTCTCGGAGAGATCAAAGTCTACTTTGACGCGCGAAATGACGACATTATATGTTAAGACTTGTCTCGGGCAGACGTCGTGCAGCTTAATATTAAGTCATTTAATTATTTACCCCTTGATTCTGCTTTGATTAGAATTATTCAGATTGTCACGTGTCCTTAAATCTTAATGTAACAAACAAAACAACATAGAAATGTGAAAAATGTCAGTTCCTTTACGTATTCGAAAATGCTTTGAAATGTTTACTATAAAGAATAATTTGTTTTTTGTTAGTTAATAAAAGACTCGGTCTACCTCAAGTCGTGGGCTGACTCGAAATTTCTCCGATTAAAATCAATGCGTATAGTTATTCAAAGAGTATGCTGTATTTATACGCAGTGAAGTTTATTTATTTTTAAATGTTAAATTATTATAAAAATTCACAAAAAATATGTACAAGTTAAAAGTGTGCATAGCAAGAAAAATATATAGACAATTTTAATATACATATATATGTATATATATTATATTATATATATTTGTATATGTATATATAGTATATTATATATATGTGTGTGTATATGTATATATAGTATATTATATATACATGTGTGTATATGTATGTGTATATGTATGTATATTATATTATATATGTATGTGTATATGTATATATAGTATATTATATATACATGTGTGTATATGTATATATAGTATATTATATATATGTGTGTGTATATGTATATATAGTATATTATATATACATGTGTGTATGTGTATATGTAGTATATTATATATACATGTGTGTATGTGTATATGTAGTATATTATATATACATGTGTGTATGTGTATATGTAGTATATTATATATACATGTGTGTATGTGTATATGTAGTATATTATATATACATGTGCGTATGTGTATATGTAGTATATTATATATACATGTGTGTGTATGTGTATATGTAGTATATTATATATACATGTGTGTATGTGTATATATAGTATATTATATACATGTTGTTATGTGTATATGTAGTATATTATATATACATGTGTGTATGTGTATATGTAGTATATTATATATACATGTGTGTATGTGTATATGTAGTATATTATATATACATGTGTGTATGTGTATATGTAGTATATTATATATACATGTGTGTATGTGTATATGTAGTATATTATATATACATGTGTGTATGTGTATATGTAGTATATTATATATACATGTGTGTATGTGTATATGTAGTATATTATATATACATGTGTGTATATGTATATGTAGTATATATATGTGTATATATTATAATATATATATGTGTGTATATATAGTATATTATTTGTGTGTATGTATATATATTTATACTTACATACTAGACGACCCGTCTGACATTATTCTGCTTTGACGCTGTAAAAGAGGAAAAACAAATAGTAAAATGTCTGTAAATAAAGTATAAATTGGACCGTTGTAATGAACAAGCAAGGAAAAAAATTATTTTAAAAATACTCGACTCCATCACGTCTACAGTCGCCTACACAAACGTAATTAGATTCAATTAAAATTCGCACATCGCCTCTGCGGAGATTCGATCCTGGGACTTCTTGTACCGAAGCCCGTCGCGCCGACCACTGCACCACAGATGCATTGGCAGTGAAGGGTTTTTGCGGCATTATAATAATCTCAATAACCTGGCCATTCTGTATTTTTTATAAAAATAATTTTCTGCTGGATATAATTGTGAAACTAAATCATTCTCGAATCATCTTACTTAATGACATACACAAAATGTCGTCCAAATCAGTCCAGCCGTTTTGGAGGAGTTCTATTACAGACACAAGGACCGAAGAATTTTGTGTATATATATATATATATATATATATATATATATATATATATATATATATATATATATATATATATATATATATATTATATTATTCAACATGTCGGTATTTTACTGTTTAATCAAATTTCTACAGTTTAGGTCCTGCTCTTGAAAGCTTAGTAACGAATCATTTTCTTCATGTGTGCCCATTCTTCATTTTTTTTTTTCATAGATTTTAATGGGTGTAAAATCGGGGAAGAAACAAGAAATTTATTTCTGTTTCGTTACTAAGTTTTTGAAAAAAAATGGTCCCAAAACAGCTTTGTGGTCAAAATGACCCATCCCGTAAATTTAGTGTTAATTATTTTCTACAAACGATATGAATCTCTTTTATTGTACTATAACAATACGAGTTTCAAAATAAAATGTTTTATTTCTGAATTAGAATAGAGCGTTAGTTTGAATTCCACGCTATTGAACTTGGATCCACTTTTATTTCTATGCAAAAAAGTTATGCTTACAATGTGTAATATGTTATAGAGTAATACAAACAAGTATTTTCCCCACTGCAGCTGGCAATACAAATAGATATTTTTATGCGAAACACGGCTGTAAAGCTGTTCATCATTTTGAAACACCCAAGGAGCAAGTGTAACTTAATGAACTCTGGGCACATTACCACCGAACGACGGCCGATTGGTTAGGCTGGTGGCTTTCGGCACCAGAGTTCGTGGGTTCGAATCCCACAGTGGCATGGATGTTCGTAGCCGTTAGGAATCGGCTTTAAGCTGTAGGTTCCGGTCTCATTAGCCCTCGTGTTGCAAAAAGTAGACGGTAACACTTGAAACCAAACCAAACCAAACCAAACCGGATCACATTACCCCCATCGAAGGTCTTGTGATTTAGAAGCTAGGACCAAGCAGAAAACATCGCCAGGATCCCAAAGAGAGGTTTTGGTTGCCCTTACCATTGTGGCCTGGTATATCCACATTCCCCTCCGGACTTTATTTAGAATATTATTTCTTCATATACTACTGCAATATTACAGGATTTTCCAGATTTTTTGCATCAATAAATTAAAATCAACTTAATAAGTTTTTACTGTTGTTACATTTTAAAAGAATGTTTCCCTATTTCTTAATTTTTATACATATTCTATAATTATTATAGAACTGTTTTTTTACATCATTGCGATATCATTTGCATCAATGACGCAAATGGTATATAGTATATTATATATGTGTGTGTGTTATATAATATATATGTGTGTTTATATGCATATATATGTGTGTGTATATTATATATATGTGTATATGTATATATATTTATACCTACATATTAGACGACTAGACTACCCGTTACACATTGTTTTGTTTTAACGCTGTAAAAGAGGAAACAAAAAATTGTAAAATGTCTTTGAATAAAGTATAAATTGGGCCATTTTGATGGAAAAGTAAGAAAAAAATATTTTTAAAATACTCGACGGTGTGTACAAAGTGTATTTTTAAGATAATTTATCTTATATTTTATAAAGAAAGAAAAATGAAACAATATATACTTCACATACTTCTGTATTAATTAACAAAAATTAAGGAAAGCGTATAATTCTGATTTAATGTATTGTAAATTTGCTTCAATTCCCAGTGTTCAATTTATTATTTATTTTTCCAAAATATTGACCGCGTTCTTCACTGTCCTTCATTTTCAGGCCGAACGATGGGCGAAGGGTTAGCGTGCTGACCGGAGTTCGTGGGTTCGAATCAAACTATGGCATGGATGTTCGTAGCCGTTCGGAATCGGCTTTAAGCAGTAGGTCCCGGTCTCAGTAACCCTCGTGTTGCTAAAAGTATACTGTAGCACTCCAAAACCAAAACTTCCTTTTCATTTATATATCACAAAAACTGCCACTTATCTATACAAAGTGCAGTGGGCTACCTGATGAATCACACTGACAGGTTTTAGACTAAGTAATCAAGCAGAAGACTTAGTCTGTCAACTCCAGAGTTATTTTTAGGTAACTAGGACATTAGAGCCACGAACCTATTTGACGCCTTTAATGAACACGACGGATTTTTGGCAATTTCGAGCCTCGATTACGCTATCCTCCGATTATCGCTTTCCTTGCCGATTTTGCTGTCGGGACTCATACATGCAAATAGGAAAGAAATTTTAAAGACGTTATCATGCAACGAAAATAAAACAAAGCTTAATTTAAAGCGAGGGAGTCACGTGTCTGCAAAATATTTTTCAATAAAATATTATTATCGTGTAAGAAATTGTTAATGTTTGGAAGTCATCGTCTCTTACGTACAATTTTTCGAGTCCTGCACGACATCTCAGCTTTTTTAAGAGTGCAGCTATAAAGTGGCGTCGCTTCGAGCGTTATCGTTTTAAAAGCGTTTCGTGAAAGTAATTGCAGTTGAATAAAACATGCCTAGATGTGAACGAAGGGGGAGTATCAAACTGTAGGGCTCCCCGCGGGGCGATTAGCGTCGCGTCACTAATAATTTTTGCGCCACTGCCTGGCATGGGGCTGCGGGACAAATTTCCGCGATTCGTCCGAGTAATCTGTAATGCATTTAAATGTTTTTTCACAAAAATATTCGTGACGAGAGTAGAACTTTGTTCATATTTCGTTGCTTTTGTTTGTGTTTACCATTAAGAGATCACGGAAATTTCTCGAAATGGGGGAATTTGTTTTCCGTGGATTATAGTTTTGTAAGAGCCGCGTATTTGCTATCGAATGATTATCGATAACTGTCGTGTAGTTCTCGTTTATTATTTGGGTATTAACCTGTGATCAAATGTATAGTGGTATTTATTTTGGTTGCGTTATGTAAAAGTATTTTAGTACTAAATTCAACCACAGGTTCTGAGAAACTACAGACATAAAATATGAAAATAAACTAAAAGCTAAATTAAAAGCATCTGAAACCAGCTTAAAATAAAAAAAGTAAATTTATTATAATGATATATAAACATCTATGCACACACAAACTGATTCTATCTTCATAAAATATGCTTTATCGACACCTTCAAAATTAGGTGCCACTCTAAATTAGTTCTGACAATAATTTTTCATCCCTTAAGTAATTATTTAAATATAAGAGAGAGGACCTAATCTCAATTTCAAAATGTATGTAAAAGGGGGTACCTTTGTGAGTTAATATGGTGTACCCGGAACACTGCTGGTTGAGGGCTGATCAGGATTGGGCATGTATGGATCTTCCGTCGGTCTGGCCAGGGGCTTCCTTCTGAGTGTTTGGGGGGTGTGGCAGTAATATTCGATACAGGAACACTTCCCGTCGGACTTATTTCCTCGACTGGACTGCCGAACATCTACTCTCGGACTTCTGAACACCTTCCGTTGGACTCTCTCCTCGTCTGGACTCCCGAACCCTCTCTTTTTTAGATTTTTCTTATTTTATTAATTTCCTCTTTGTCCCCTCTTCCTTCTTATCGTCCAATCGGGATCGTTGTAAAAGTCTAATTGGTCTGCTTAAACCCCGCCTTGAGACCGCCAACGTGGAAAACCTTATCCCTCCTAATTGGGCACTGTCCCTTAGGGACTCATAAATAATTCTAAAAGGGTACATTCTTATTTAGTGTCAAGTACGGAGACGGGATTCTAATCTGGGACTGGGATCAGAACCCCGCTCGAGACCACAGTACAAGACAACTATATTCGTTGAATATAATTTTATGGTCCTCTATCTTTTACAAAGATGTGATGAGGTCAGATTTAGATCCCGAGCATTTTACTTCTTGTATGAATGAATCAATTATATTACTCATCTAAATCGCCTCATCACAATAACATTTTTTACACCCACCTGAAAATATCTTTCCATTTACTGTAACTTAGTTTATCTTTGGGTAGTAATCAATCGCTTTTCTAAAACTAAAGAAAATGAAAAAAAAATATTAGTTCTGGCAAAATATTTCCTATGTCGTACGTGGTCTCCGAATTCTAAATTAACCCGTTCTTGGTCGGCGTTACATGTCATACGTTAGATATATTTGTGCCCGTAAGGTCGACGAAGAGTCAAAGTGCCTCCGGTCGCTATACTGACACGTTGCTTCGCTATTGTTTACAGTACTTAAAAAAATAAAATGTATTTACAAGGTACTTGTGTAAAAGATTAGATGGACAAACTTTGCATTGGGCCGTTTTTATGAATTTTTCACGGACATGATGACATCGGTAAGAAGTTATATTTAAGAAACAATTTAATGTTTCCAATATTCATGACTAATTTTTTCTTGACTGAAATAGCAAGAAAATAAGTATTAAATTATTTCAAAGTGATTTTTACTTTCCCGTGATAAGAAATGTTGCAAAGCTATTTTCGCGGTAGAGTTAGTGTCCTAATAGAGTCCTTATAGAGTCCTTATATAACATATTTATATATTTTTAATTAATATTTTCAAATAGGTGTATAATATGCATTTCAATGACTTATATTTGACAAATATAGTATCGGAGATTTTTTTAGGTAAAAATTGGGTTCAATATAGAGAAACCTAGGGATCTATGAAAGACATAACACGTATAGAAAGTCTAGTACGTCAAGGATAAAAAACCATTTACTGACAAAAATATTTTAAATTTTTTTAAATTCAGGATAGACCATATTAATTTCCATCAATTAAAAAATGCTTTTTTTGGCTTAGGAAATCGAAAAAAAGTCCGATAGAGAAAGGGTTAAATCTTTTTAAAATTTGATAGTAGTACTTCAGTTCTCTTCAAAACATGAGTATTAGTCCAAATTTCTAAAATAAAATATCCGCCTTTATTCTTCGAGAGTTCTTCATGTCTTCATGTACATCATGTTGTAACAATGAATGGTTAAAACCACCTACACTGTGGAGTTTCATTTTTCAGCATTTTATGGAAGAAAACGTGAATTTTCCGTTTCCCACGGTTAGAACGATATTTGTAGTACGGTTCTTGGTTACTATTTTTATATTACGTTAAGCGATCGAAATTTACAGCTCCATTCGACGTTCCAGAGTCGTTTCGTACGCGAATATATATATCCGGGGACCGTCATGTCATGTAAAACATCCATTCCTCGCATCCATTCGTCGTTCCCGAATTAAAATTGCGGGGGACATTGTTCCGACCTATTTCTTCATTTCTGCTCGCTTGAATCCGAAAATGACGCGAGGGCCATTGTCTTCTGCAAAACCCCTCTTTCCTTTTATGTAAGCCATCGAACCTTGCTTTTGAACCTACGTCTTTTATGCGTGCAGGGCTTTCCCATTCGACACAGTTCTGCTAAAGGGGGAGGGAGTCCTTCTATTGGGTCCGTTTTGTTTCTTGCTCATCGAACCGAATGTTTATCTATGGGTATTCGGAGATTCTGACGTACTTCCGTCATTTGTCGTCCGAAGGGTTACCCTTAATCCTTAATTTGGCAAAGTCTGGCCGCTACACCGGACATGTATATTTATAACTGCTATATAACATCATTGTCAGTGTTCGCCACAGCTGACATTAATCATCTCAAAAATGGAAAATGATATAATTTTTTTGTTTATTTTACAGAGATTCTAATGTCTATACAGACATGGGAAAATAACAGAAATTAAAAAATATTTGAAAAAACATCTCGTCAAATTAAAGGTTAACCCTTTAAGGCCCAAATCCATGTCTATCTCAAATCTAAGTTACTATGGACTGCACACGACAAAATAAATAGTTTAAGTAAATGTAAATCAGCGATCGCGTTAACCACATCATACGATACCATTGATGGGCAAAGGAAAAACGTGAAAATAAGATTTAGTATTACATGTTTTTTTCTTTTAGTTTGCAGCGCTACGATCTACTTTTTGCAACACGAGGGCTAATGAGACCGGGTACATTTTTTTCTGATACACTGTACGCAAACTTATAACGATACAAAGAGATTTTCAGTAATAGTTCTTTTAAGCAGCATTTATTGAGGTATTCAAAAACTATTTAAACAATTTTAAAACACATCTCAAATGCTTCAAGAGGCGATTAAATTTTCAAATAAGACAAAACAATATTATTTTGGTTTTGGAGTGATACGGTCTATTTTTGCAACACGAGGGCTAATGAGACCGGGATCTAAGCTGATTCCAAAAGGCTACGAAAATCCGTGCCATAGGGGGATTCGAATCCACGAAGTCCGGTACCGGAGTCCAACACCCTAACCAATCTTCCATTGTTGGTATTACATGTAAAAAATAAAACTACATTGTAAAATGCGTATTTTGTTTTAGTATTACATGTAAAATAAGCATTTTAAAACGGAGTTTTATAATAGATAAAGCAATTTGTCATGAATTCAATCTATGGACCTGCCGAAAAAGTCAATTTCTATACAAATGAAATATTTATAAATAGAAATGATTTGGAAATTTTGTAGATTGTTTATGAGATTGCCCTCTACCTTGTAACGTATCCAGAAGGTAACACAATGAAGAAAGTGTTTCTTGATTGAATGATTTATTGACACCTTGCAGCTATATTCTATGTACACACAATAGAATTACAGTTCACAAGTAGTGATAGAATAGACTTAGGCCTGAGTAGAGACGTACACTTCAATACACTGCCGAAAGGTTTGATAACGGACGGAAGAAAACAATTCAGTAGCTTCGCGTAATAGTTCTCAGTAGTAATTATGAAGACAGCACACTCAATTAGACGAGGGTGTTTGAAGTTGCAACGAGCATTTTCGATAAAGATGAAAACAAAGTTAGAACTCCTAGGAGGAATATAAGATCAATCCTGAAGAAGATCGAATTAAAAGGAAACCCAATGCACAGAGTATCGTTAACAATCTCAGAAAGAGATTTATCCCAAGGTGGGATTTTCGCTAAGAAAAACTCTCCGATGGAGAGACTAGTCAAGACGACCTGCGAATTAGCTGCTGCTAGCTAACTACTTCTTAAAAAATCTCATCTCGTCTCTTTTTTTAGGGGAGGGGCCTGTAAGAGAGGGGGCCTCACCCACGATCTCATCATTTGATCATCTGGCGATGATCTCACCTTCAACCAACTGGATTGGTTAGACTAGAAAATCCCTTGCGGCAAACCCGAGAGTCTCAGGAATTCCGGGTCGGCGAAAGATCCAACGTTGCGGCATTCCCTTTGAGGACTTGTGGTTATGATGATCCTCTTTCTGGCTGTCAGTCTGGGCTCCCGGCTGTCTGTCTTGTTGTTTCGCTACTGTAGGACACAGAAGTCTAGACATCGTGGTGTAGGGGAAACTACACCTTTTTCTCAAACTCTTCTCTTTTCTCAAACCTTCAGTCCATTTCTCAAACTCTTTTCAGAAGCAGTCTTTGAGGAGGCACGCTGTTACAACCTATTCTCCAGAGGAAAATTCGTTCTAACAAACATGAGAGTTCTACAAGTTATTTTTAGCGGTATCTAAAACGAAACTGATGGTTAAAGGGTTATAGAAATGTTAAAGAAAACCTGTTAAAGAAAATTGTACCACTTCATATACTGATGTATGAAAAACAGTATTTTCTCCAAATACCTTATTCAAATATCGATTATAGTGTAGTGGTTATCGACATATATTTTCTTACAATGTTTTCGAATGAATATAATAAAACGTTCGGCGAAAACATATTAAACTTATAACGGATGAATAAGCAAAATTGTTAAAGTGATCTATTTTATTTAATATATCGTGCAAAATACGATGAATAAAAAAAAGTATTGATTTTTATTTCCAAAAAAGTACTTTTACTTTCATCCAATATACTTCACATGCAAAAAGTACGTTTACATAATTTGAAGCATAACTTCGGGTTCCTTGTTTTCTAAAACCGTTCTTTCAGGGAGAAAAAAAAAAGCAAAATAATCCTTTAGAAAGAAATTTCCCTAACAATCTTTTTTTTTTCCTTCCGATTTGAAAATGGGTCATAAAGAAAATGTGTGCGCGCTTGTTCGTGACAAAATGCCATAATATTTTTGTTTGCTTTAATAAAATTCTTTTAAGATAAAAACAAGTTCGAAAAATCTATAGTGAATAATTTTTAAATTGCTTATTGGCTGATAGGCGTGATCTGTTTTTGAAGATGAAATTATGTTGGGACGAACAAATATAGTCTAGCGTTACCCTTTATGTGTTAATACGAGGTGCATCCAGAAAGTTAGTTTCCCTATTTAAAAAAAGAAAAAAAAAGAACTCACACTTTCACGTGCATATTTATTGGCAACAAGTACAGAAACGTTTCAGCTATTTTTCAACGTAGCCACCACCAGAATGGAGACACTTCTCGTATTGTGGGATCCACTTTTGTATCAATCTCTCTTAGCAGTCTGTCGCCTGTGAATGGAACCAGTCTTCCTGTCCCAGAACACCTTGCACGTCCCTTTCTGTACCGACAGCGTCTTTTTGAATTTAGTCCTGACATAAGATCCACTATAACGCCAATGTATTGACGGTTGCTTGGTTTCCGTGGTAAAGTTCGAAATCCGAGTCTCAATTCCCGTGACGATCTTGTCGAGGAACTCGTCGCCGTCGTCGTGATACCGTTGCAGAAATGTCAGTTTTGCTCCTAAGTGTTGAATTTTGTGTTCGGGCGTCCGTTTCGGCTCATAGACATGACAGAGCCGACGATGAATTTCAATGGGAGCAATGCTTTTTGCATTCAAGATCATCGACCGAACCTTGCAGGCGGCGGGAGAAAGAATTAGTTTCCATTTCGAACCACTGTTACCAATCAGCTTGCAGGATCGGGACCTGTCCAGCTGGCATATGATTGATACGTCATCGATCTCTTACGCATGTGCAATTGACATGACTAATTACGTTTACTTTAAAGGGGAAAACATTGGGAAACTTACTTTCTGGATGCTCCTCGTAGCAAGTGTACCCGTGCTTCGTTTCGGTGAACTTAAAGATTTTAGTTTCGTGTATAAATCTGTCAATTCTACACAGTGCAGTTCAAGTCATTTGCGAATAAACATCGTTATTTCTATTATACCTATAATGAAATCATATTCAATTCTCATACAATCATTTCCTTTATATCTGGGTTAAGCCTGAATAAGGTATGAAAGCGTTTAAACCTAATAAAAGTACCAACATTTTATTTGAGTTACGAAATCCTTAACCTACTCGGCATACATTTAAGTTTTTGGTTTGGCGCAGGGTTACTAATCTACCTATAATGTGTTAAACGCGAATGTTTTGTATTTTTTAAATTTATTTTTACCTCTTTGTTAAAAATAATTACTCAAATAATAAACACACAACAATTTATTCTTTTTATATTATGCTTGCAAGACCAAGAAGTATCTAGCATATACATATTGTACGCCGTTTAGAATAAAAATAACACTTATGTACTGCTATATTGTCACGAAGATTTGAATGAACACACCGTTTAGCGTAACAGACGAATTTATTGAAGAGAAGTCGCAACTTTACAAGATGGAGAAGTTGCCTACAACTAGTGGGTATCAGCTTTTATACCCGAACAGAATATTCGTGAAATAACTAATTTACACAATAAAGATCTAGAATGTTCGAGAACATATGTCAACGATAAATAACATTTTTAAATTAAAAATCCATACTTGGGATCAATCTCCATCGCGAGCATCGAACCCACAGACTTTGGGGTTGGTTCTCGTGCTTTGACCATTCGGCCACTGAGGTCGCTGGCAAAGTTTCTTTATGCGGCAATGTGTTCGAAAACATTGATAACTCTTAATACCGTAGAAAGCCTACTAACCCTTTAGATCAATTCAGTGGATCGATCAAAGACCATGTATTTTGTTTTGGGAACATAACCCACCTGAAGCACGAACCGTGTGATTTATTCTTGGTCCAGGTGGGTTATGTTAACAAAGCAAACTGATAAATCCATTTTTACAGATAACTCTTATTTACTCTTATTTTGCGAATATTCTACGTTAAAAAAACACAAATACAAATGTATAGGAATGAGAAAGTTCCGTATTGTGATATGCCGTTGAGGGTACTGAGATATAGAAATGGGTAGATATTTCATTTTATATAATCCTTGATTGTGTTTATTTCTCGACCCATTCCTGCGCATTACCTCTCGTACCCGGGTTTCCAATACCATATATAATATACTCTCCCGTATATCGCGTCATCTGTTTCTATCTTCCTACTAATTTTGTACAAAATAAAAAAAAAGTTTGAAATTTAAACTCTTACTTCTAAACACGCCGTTTGTAATGTGATAAATATGCACTATTGGAATTGCAGTATGAATGAAAGTTACTTAAAATCCTTCCCACGACCCGTTTTTTAAAGTATCCAATCATCCGAATTGTCATTTAGAGTGTGATGATTACTGGCTGTAGCCTTCTAAATGTGAACTTTTAAATCAATTCATGCTATTATAATATTATATTTGTTTTATTTTGAAATTAGATGGTTGTGTTACTTATTTATTTACTAAAATCATAATAATGACTTGTTTTATGTCTCCCATATCTCCGTGCCGAACGATGGCCGAATGATTAGGGCGCTGACTTTAGGTACCGGACTTCATGGGTTCGAATTCCCCTGTGGCATAGATGTTTGGAATTGGCTTTAAGCCATAAGTTCCGGCCTCATTAGGCCTAATGTTGCAAAAAGTATATTGTAGCATTCCATACCAAATATCCGAGTTCTCCAATTCGAAATGAAACCACCATTGTGTATATAAAGATTGTGACCATGACAAATCTTTGTTAGATTGTCAACAAAGATATGTCATGTATACAAACCTGGACGTTGAACCGTAATTTTTTTCGTTCCAGTTCAGCTAAAAAAATATACATCGGTTCAATTTTGGTTTTCGTTCCGCCAAAAATAACGGTTTAGAAGATTTTATTCTTTTTTAAATTGGTACTGTAACGGCTTGATTTAGCGGTGTGTCTACATCAAAGAACTTTGCTTTGAGAGGTGGACTTCGCTTGTGTGGATACAAAAGGATTGTTTTCCCCGGCACCACGATGTCTACACTGTTGTGCCCTATAGTAGAGGACGTGTGCAAAACTGTAGACCGTAGCGCTCATAGTAGAGGAACAATATACCAGACAACCCGGCTCCTTCACTGACAGCCAGAAATAGGATCATTGGAACGACAAACGATTTACCGCTACTCAGATGTAGCCGCTAAGAATTCCTGGGGCCCTGGGTTTGAGAACGATGATTGTTTAACCGGGACTAATCCAGTTGTTCGAAGGTGAGGTCATCGCTAGGTGATCCAAAGATGAAATTGTGGGTGAGGCCCCTCTCTTAGAGGCCCCTCCCCTCGAAAGAAATGTGAGAAGATTTGTTCTTTTGAGAAGTTAGTTAGATAGCAACCAGTTAATTAGCTATTATTAATTATATAGTAAATTAATATATATATAGTTATATATAATAGTTATATATAGTTATATATAATAGTTATATAGTTATTAATTTATATATAGTATAGTTATTATAGTTAATTATTAATCAGTTAGTTAGCTAGCGACCAGTCTCCGGTAGAGAGACTGGTCGCCTTGACCAGTCTCTCTACCGGAGAGTTTTTTGCTATAATCCCACCTTGGGATCTCTTCTTTAAAGAGTAGCCCGCATCGACTAACTCGGAGGTCTCCTCGACCAGTCTCGGAGAGTTTTATATAGCGAAATCCCGTCTTGGGATATATCTCTTGCTGGGATTGAAACGATACCCTGTGCATTGGGGATCCTTTTCTAACATAATCCTCTTCCGGATTGTTTGCATTTTTCCTTCGGAACTCTAACTGTGCGTTAATATTCAACCAGTACTTCAGTGAACTTTCGCGAGAGCTACCGAATTGTTTCTTCCGTCTAATCCCCCCTATTTCGGCAGAGACTGAATTTAGTTTAGGTACCCGTCTCTACTCAGGCCTACGTGTACTAATCACTTACCTGTAATCGGAAATTGTTTTTTTTGTGTGTAGTTGTGAAATGATGTATATAGCAGAAGTGTAAATAAATTCGTTAATCAAGATACACCTGATTCTTCCTTGTGTCACCTAAAACAGGGACCGGATACGTTACAGTATACTATGGGAATTGATACAATTGAGCAGAGAGCGTGGAACATTGAATTATCAAAATCGAAATCCATTATCAAAATCGAAATTTAAAAACTGAACAATCAACTGAATTAAATACAAGTAGAACTGAAGTGCTGAATATGTCGTAGTACTGAATTGGAAACGATTTTTTACCAGTTGTTTTATGCTAAACTAAAACAGAAATGTGCCGAACGATGGCAGAATGGTTAGTGTGCTGGCCTTCGGTACCGGAGTTCGTGGGTTCGAATCCCACTGTGGCATGGATGTTAGTAGCCGTTAAGAGTCGGCTTTAAACTGTAGAACCCGGTCTCATTAGTCTTCGTGTTGCAAAAAGTAGACCGTAGCACTCCGAAACAGTAATGTGTTAGTGAACATCAAAACAGGAAATAGAGAAGCAATGTACGTGGAATGAAGATAATTATAGCAGGGTTGAATTTAAATTAGAAGATATCGAAGTTTTTTAGAGTAATTAAGTGACTGAAACTATATTGAACTGAAATAAACCGGTTTTAGGTTCAGTTCATGTTCGAAGCCTCCATACAAACAAAGCCCATTTGTTCAGTCTCAGTTATAAAATGGAGGGGAAAAAATATGGCAGCATAAGTTGAAAAGGGCTCATTCCTAAATGACTCCACACTTTTCAGACATGTACAGCTTTCGGAAGGAAAAACAACTGAGTTCTGCTTCATATAAACTTTTATTTGCATTCATTAAGGATGAAGAAAGCAAGCGGACCCAAATGAGCATCTTCCACCCTCTAAGCTCATTATTTAATTCCGTGTGTGATGAATAAATACATGTATATTTGAGCCGGCGCGTTTAAATGCATTCGCTCATTCATTAAGGAGAGGTGTCTGCGTCGCATTATTCACTCGGCATTCTCGCCTTCTCAAATTACAATAATAAATTTATGTATTATGAGACGGAAACAAATGTAATATATACTGACGACGGGGAAATTAAAACAGTTTATTTAGAGAAATTATTTTAAGGAATTGTTAAAAATATTAATTCGGAGATGTTGAGGTGTAAGTGTATGGTTGAAATCCAGCCATACAAATTAATGGATCGAAGTTTGGAGAATCCAAGACAAGGAGAGAAAAGTTAAGAAAAAACTAAATTTATATGGATGGATGGATGTCTGTCTTTTTGCAACGCATTCCACAATTGATGGGTCAGTTTGTTGTTGTTAGTCATCCCTCTGGTATAGGAGAGCCTACGCCAGGTCCAACAGACCCCGTCTCAATATGGGACTGGTCTATGGCTAAGGGTTGGACGAGGAACTAGTCTAAACGAGAAACCGAGGTTGAAGAGAGGTGCTTGTAATTTAGAAGCAGGGACCCGGCAGGGCTCCTGCAGTCCTGTCCTGTTATTTCCAGATGTGTTGTTTGAGAACTCCAATGATAAACGAGCCTATTTTCAGCTCCCTAGTCGCCATTAATGAACACCACAGATCTTTGGCAAGATAGAGCATAGATCCCATTACTCTCTGGTTACAAGCTTTTTCCCAGCCGACTGAGCTACCGTGGTTCCCTGGAACGGTCTTCATGGAACTTTACACAGTAATTCGGAAATTGTTAGGTAGATCCTAGATCAATATTTACTTTAGTTATTAATTTTATATACTTTTATTTGCTACACTGCGCTTTTAATTTTATTATCCCTAAATTTCGACCCTCTTCAGGGCCATCTATTCCGTTGCTAGTTGTAACGGCGTGGTCATTTTCATGCTTACGCTGACCTTCGGTACCGGAGTTCGGGGATTCGAAGCCCACTGTGTCAGGGATGTTCGTATCCGTTTGGAGTCGCCTTTCAGCTGTAGGTTCCGGTCTTATGAGACTTCGTGTTGCAAAAGAGTAGACCATAACACTCTAAAACAAACCAAACAATTTGCCCTCTTAAATATGTTTAACATTTTATTTATGATATGTGCTCCAAATTTTTATATGTATACCCTTATGAAAAAATAATTTCTATTTATATGCCGCTCTCTCTCTCTCTCTATCTATCTATCTATCTATCTATCTATATCTATCTATCTATCTAACTCTATTTCTCTCATATCTATCTATCTATCTCTCTATCTCTATCTGTCCATCTCTCTATTTCTATCTATCTCTGTCTCTATCTCTATATCTATCTCTGTCTATCTCTCTATCTCTCATTCTATCTCTCACTCTATCTCTATATATATATATATATATCTATCTCTAACTCCATATCTCTCTATATATCTATCACTCTATCTCTCTTTCTCCCTATATATCTCTCTATATATATATCTCTATCTATCCATATCTCTCTATATATCCCTCTATCTATCCATATCTCTCTATATATCCCTCTATCTCTATCTATCTCTATCTATCTAGCTCTGTCTATCTCTATCTATCTCTATCTCTATCTATATCTATCTCTATCTCTCACTCTCTCTCACTCTATCTCTCACTCTATCTCTATATATCTCTATATATCTCTATCTCTATCTATCTCTGTATCTCTCTCCATATCGCTCTCTATATTTCTCTATCACTCTATCTCTCTATATATATCTCTCTATCTATCCATATCTCTCTATATATCCCCCCCTCTCTCTCTCCATATATATATATATATATATATATATATATATATATCCACCTATCTCTACATATATTTCTCTATACATCTCTCTATATCTATATCTATATTTCTCTCTAAAAAAACTTAAAGGTGCAAGGATGAACAAAAAAACTGGCCAGATATATCGCTGTTATGCATCCTAATTTATTCAAAAGGGAAATGTTACATGAAAGTGTTTTCAGAAGCGTATTTAACGTTACTGGTCATGTATACCCAGACCGAAAGCTGGGTGCGAAGCGGTTAGTGTTGCTTTATAACTTATTATTTTATCTACTATAATTTTTTAAACGTTTTGCGTTTCTGCATACATTACTAAAACATCGCATTCATCAAAGTAAATTGTTACTCTGCCTTTACTGCTGGACGGGGGTGAACTCGGTTAGAGTTCTGCATTTCGGAACCGATTTGAATTCAGCTGCAGGCATGGATGTCTGTATTAGTTTCAATCTTGCTTTAAACATAGAAAAATTTTGTATTTACAGGTCATAATCGCGTTTTATTTTAAATGAGATTTTTAGAATAAAAGTAATTGAAAGGGGAAAAAACTCCAGCTTTTGATTTTAAGAATAAAGTGTAGAAAAATGTCGATATATAATTACATGAGTTTTTTTTATTGAAGTATTTCATCAATGAAGGAAATCTCTCATTTCGGAAAGGACAATTTCTCGAACAAAAATAGTTCATTAATTTCCTGGTTTCGATAATTTTTTTTTAATTAGAATTTCGATGGAGATCTCAGTCGAATCGGAAGATCGTTTACAGTTTTTTTTTTCAGTTGTAACAAAATGAAATTTTTTAATTATAAATAATTTAAAATTAGGGAATAAATATTACTTCTGGGTTAATTAAATTTCCTGTCTTCATCCTCACAGCAATGACTAAAAAACCAGCACTTCGTACAAGAAATCGATTGGATTAATCTTTGTTTCTTTTATTATTCTGTAAGACGCCATAACTTCAGTTTGAATCGATTCTTCCCAGAGGCAAAAAACATTAAAGTTTCATCGTTATGGGGCCGAACGATGGCCGAATGGTTAGGGTGCTGGCCTTCGGAACCGGAGTTCGTGGGTTCGAATTTTACTATGGCATAGATTTTCGTAGCCGTTCGGTGTTTATCTACTATAATTTTTTAAACGTTTTGCGTTTTTACATACATTACTAAAACATCGCATTCATCAAAGTAAATTGTTACTCTGCCTTTACTGCTGGACGGGGGTGAACTCGGTTAGAGTTCTGCATTTCGGAACCGATTTGAATTCAGCTGCAGGCATGGATGTCTGTATTAGTTTCAATCTTGCTTTAAACATAGAAAAATTTTGTATTTACAGGTCATAATCGCGTTTTATTTTAAATGAGATTTTTAGAATAAAAGTAATTGGAAGGGGAAAAAACTCCAGCTTTTGATTTTAAGAATAAAGTGTAGAAAAATGTCGATATATAATTACATGAGTTTTTTTTATTGAAGTATTTCATCAATGAAGGAAATCTCTCATTTCGGAAAGGACAATTTCTCGAACAAAAATAGTTCATTAATTTCCTGGTTTCGATAAATTTTTTTAATTAGAATTTCGATGGAGATCTCAGTCGAATCGGAAGATCGTTTACAGTTTTTGTTTTCAGTTGTAACAAAATGAAATTTTTTAATTATAAATAATTTAAAATTAGGGAATAAATATTACTTCTGGGTTAATTAAATTTCCTGTCTTCATCCATACAGCAATGACTAAAAAACCAGCACTTCGTACAAGAAATCGATTGGATTAATTTTTGTTTCTTTTATTATTCTGTAAGACGCCATAACTTCAGTTTGAATCGATTCTTCCCAGAGGCAAAAAACATTAAAGTTTCATCGTTATGGGGCCGAACGATGGCCGAATGGTTAGGGTGCTGGCCTTCGGAACCGGAGTTCGTGGGTTCGAATTTTACTATGGCATAGATTTTCGTAGCCGTTCGGAATCGGCTTTAAGCAGTAGGTCCCGGTCTCATTAGCCCTCGTGTTGCAAAAAGTAGAGCGTAGCACTCCAAAACCAAATCAATCATCATTATGAGATGTTATTGTTAAAATATGTAATCGCACTCATACTTGGCGACTTGACTGATTATTCTTGTATATAAGTAATAGCTTTCTCGGACGTACGAGGTTTTCTTTAGTTGATCCTTTTGTGTTTTGATTGGCTTTGATTTAATTAGTTTTTTTTTGTGCCTGTAATTTGATTGGCTGGGCGCAAGATCTTCTTAAAACTATAAAAGCCCAATGTACCTCGTATTTTATTATTATCATCTTTTCATTATTATTATTTTGGTGTTTTCAATAAAATTTGTTTGCGATCTGCGGCTTTTCATTATGCTTCAACAGTTATTAAACAAAGTCGAACGATAATCAATGGGTAGGGTGCTGATTTTAGGTACCGCAGTTCATGGGTTCGAATGTCACTCCAGGCATGGATGTTTGTAGCCACTCGGAATCGGGTTTAAACAGTAGGCAAATATCTGAGTATCTCTCGTGTAACAAATGAGTACACAGTAGCAATCTAAACCAAATCAATTATTAAATAAAACTTCTTTTTCTTTATTGACTGAAGATGGCTGAATGGTAGGGTGCTGCTGTTCGGCATGGGTGTCATGACTTCGAATTCAGCTGGTGGCATAATTGTTCGTAGCCATTCGGAATCTGTTTTCAAGCAGTTGGTCCTGGTCTCATTAGCCCTCGTTTAGCAAATTAATAGACTGTAGCTCTCCAAACAAAAATAAGTATTTTTTTTTATTCGGCAGATAATATCTAAATAAAAGTATGATAAATTTTAGAAGGGATTTTTGTATTGTTTGAGTGAGATCTCCATTCTTTTCTTCTGAGGAATGTTCTATTACCGACTTTTAATCCATTAACCCTTAATTTGGCTGTTCGCTACACCGGACATGTATAATTATAAGTACTATATAACATAATTGTCAGTGTTCGCTACAGCGGACATTATCTCAAAAAAGGAAAATATTTTTTTTTATTTATTTTACAGAGATCCTAATGTCTATACATACATGGGAAAATAACAGAAATTAAAAAAATATTTGAAAAAACATCTTGTCAAGTTAAGGGTTAATGCCTGGCATTCTGTTTTAGATACCGCTAAAAAGTACCTTGTTTCATTTTTATGTTTTCTTTGAACGAGTCTTCTTTTTGACAGTAGGTAGAGGGCAATATTATAAACAATCTACCAAATTTGGAGTAATTTTTTTATTTATAAATTTTTCATTTGGGTCGACTCTTAATAATTTTCGAACAGCGTGCAGAAGTTTACTTCTTCTGCAGGTACATAGACTGAAATCATGGCAAATTGCTTTATATATGGTAAAATTCTATTTTATAAAACTTATTTTACATGTAATACAAATAAATCTTTTGTCTTTTTCATCAGTGGCATCATATGTGTTTAAAACGCTCGCTGATCCCTAACATAACGTGCTGTAATATTCAAAGTTGTTTTATTTTGCGCAGACGACAATAAGTTAGATTTAAGAATGGCATCGGTATGGAATCCACAGAAAATGATCGACGTAAAATGATGTAAAATGAAAATTAAAAAAAAAATTATAGCAAAAGATAAGATTTTTTCTTAAAAATTTCTTTTAATACCCCCCCCCCCACGTTTTGTACTATTTATTATCGTTGCCAGCTTCTCTTATTCTAAATACTAATATTTCCTTTTTATATTTCAGGTATGTTTTGAATTTAAACTATCAATTCTGGATTTGAATAATTATTTCAGGTAAATTTATATTATTTCAATAAATTTATATTATTTTTATTTAAACTCATTTACTGTATAACTGCCGTGTTTTCCTTTCAAAATGAATTACGGCATTTCTTCGTTGTATATGTTAAAATACGGTATTAATTTAACAAAGTAACCCAGCGAACAACTAGATTTGCTGTATGTGTACATATATATATAGATAGATATGTGTGTGTGTGTGTGTATATATATATATATATATACATAGATAGATAGATAGATATGTATATATATATATAATATATATATATATATAGATTGTATATATATTTGACAGGTTCCCACTAAACGACACTAGAGTCCTGACATCATTTTCATAGCTTTATTTAAAACTCAGAGCCACAGTTCTGTCTGCGGAATGTGCACACTGCTCTCTGCTCAGATCACTGAGCTCTGGCTGTGAGCGGTCTGAGCTCTAGCTGTGGCTAACTCTTCACTCACTCTCAGTAAAGAATCCTTAATTAAAATCTTTTAAAATTAATCTACAATTTAAATCCTGACACACACACACACACACACACACATATATATATATAGATAGATAATGTGTATATATATATGCGCATACAATGTATACATGTATATAAATCTATATATAACACACACATACACAGTAGCTCAAATTTGACTAAACTAGTTATACATTTCCTTGTTTTTAACTGAAAAAATAGTTTTTACTAAATTATACAAAATTTAAGATTAATAGAAGCATTAAAAATTATATACATAAATGTGTAATATGTTACATTAAGCGTATGAAAAAATTTTGGAACAAAAATGTTGAAATGAAAAAAAAGATAAGACATTAAAAGAAAAGTATTTAAAAATTATTATTTTTTTAATTATGCATTTTTAAATGTTTGAAATTTTTTTATATCAGTGTTAAAATGTAATACGTCACATTCTTGTTAGAAAAATAGGTAGAAAGTTCTTACCCCTTTTTCTAAGGACCTAATGCTACTATACATACATAAAAAAAGATAAAGAAATATCAAAAGCAATTCTGTTTTTATTATCTTCCACTGCGCGTAAGCGTCAGCATAGCGGACCAAACATGGCGGTGGCATTCCCGTATTATGTGGCTAACTCTTCTCACTCTCAGTAAAAGAAAAAAACATCTAAAAAAAAAAAAAATCTACACACACACACACACACATAATATAGATAATAGATAATAAATAAACCAAAGAATATATGTATACATGATATAAATATATAAAAAAATAACAAACATACACAATAGAAAATTAAAAAAAAAAAACTAAAAAAAAAAAAAATAAAAAAATCGAAGAAAAAACAAAATAATATTACATTAAAAAAAAAATTTTGCAACAAAAATGTTGAAATGAAAAAAAAGATAAACATTAAAAAAAAAAAAAAAATTATTTAATTAAAGAAAAAAAAAAAAAAAGTCACATTCTAGAAAAATAGGTAGAAAAAATATTAAGGACCTAAAAAAACATAAAAAAAATAAAAAAAATAAAAAATAATACACACCCTTCCACCGCGCCTAAAAACGGACCAAACATGGCGGTGGCATTCACCCAGCTTCCTACCTCTCTCCACCCTTCCCCGTGCGTGCTGATAAATAGGAAAACCCACCGACCGAAAAAGGAGGAGCGGGTGGGGGAGTGGAAAACGAAAACAATCTAAATTTATCCCCTGCAGCGTCCCCCCCCCCCCAATAACGATAATTTTGTTAACGGTTTGGTTAATGCGTCCGCGGTTGCACGCGATCAATTTGTCTCTGCACGCTAGATTTCTCGCCCACCACCCCCCTCCACGGGAAAAAGAACGTTATTTACAAGAGTTCGTAAATTTCGGACCACAACGCTTGGAATTTCCTGTGGCATGTGGGAAAAATGTTCTGGACTGGAACGCTTTACACGCTTCTCTCTCCTTTTTCTTTTTTTTTTTCCTATTTCTCTACCGTCGTCTTTTTATGTGTGTTGTTTGGCGTAAATGAACCCCGTTAATGTGGAAGTTAGAAGTAGTTACACGATTTTCGAAATCGGAAGTATTTGGTTACAAAGAAAAAATCACCGAAGTCGACGGATCTTAATTGGAACTTACGGCATAATTTTTATTCGGCTTAAGGTATATTTTTTGTAATTACGCGCTCAAAGTCATGAAATATTTCAGGTAAACGCCGGTGATAATATATAGGATGCTTGTAAATGCGTGCAGCTTTTTTTGCGTTATTTTCCAAATGTGATCTATTTTCCTAATATTAAAATATTTAAAAGAACAAAAATAATTCCTTTAATGTCCGAGTTATTTCTTCCTATTACATACCTTAAATCCAAGTTAAAGAATCTAGGTAAAGGAAATTTAAATAACTCTGGCACGCCACGTTAGGGATCAGCTGTCGTTTTAACCATATATATACGAGGACAGATAGAAAAATTTCGGAAAAAAAATATTTGGTATTACATGTAAAATACATACAGTGAATTGGAGTTTCATAATAGATAAGGCAATTTTTCCATGATTTTAGTCTATGCACTTGCCGGAAAGTAAACTGATGTGTGCTGTTCGAAAAGTCTTGATTGAAATTGAAAATATATAAGTAATAGAAATTACTTAAAAATTATATGGATTATTTATCAGTGTCTTTTACCTATTCTGAAAATAAATACTAGAAAAACATAAAACTCGAAAATTCTACAACCTATTTTTAGTGGTATCTAAAATGAGCAGCTAGGTATATTGAAAGGCAAAGAACTTTGTAAAAACCTGAAATAAGCTCCAAATATGTTTCTTTTGTATATTTATATAATTTATTATTGTTAAATGCCATTAAGTTCTAAATATTGTAGATTGTGTGTAGTAATATTGAAGAATGTAATCTAATAATAAAAAATAAACCTGCTTGTGAATCAAATCAGTATGAAAGTAACATTGACTTTCTTGAAATTTTCAAGGACGGCCGTAACACATGGAACTGTCTCTAGCATTTTTTCTGGCGTAGTTAAACCCTATAAATACATTTTCCTAAGCTTCAAACTCTTAAAGAAAATTATGGAAGAACCGTGTAAATCAAAAAGGTGGCATATAATTGAATTAAAACAACTATACTAATACAGTTTCTATCTTTATTTCAGAAGGTTTTGCTAACCTAGGAACTGGTCTTAGCTGCTTTCCCTAAGGGCTTTCGCTGAATGCACTTAATGTTTCGGTTGACAACAAAACAGAATAGTTACAAATACAGAATAGTTACAAAGAGAACACAGTTGCAGAGCTTTGTAAAATACCTTACGTTGCACAATTTAGCTTTACCTTCCTGTACCATAGCGCATACACCTTTCTCTTTATAGATAGTTACTGATATCTGAGCAGAGTAAAACATTAATTTCATAATGTTTATCCTTTAATCTCTTCTTGAAAATGGGCTCTGTTTTTAGCTACGTCATGTTGTAGTCTATTGATGTTTTCTAATTAGCACACTTACATTAACTATAAAAAAGAGCATTATTTGCAAAGCAATGGGTGACTGTCATAGTTTTGTACAATATGTAAATGTCAACCTCTCCCCTAGTGGCTGAAATAACAATCCTTATTTTTTATTTCTGAATGAAAAGTAAGCAAAATTGGAGCTGTGGGGAAAACAAAAATCCCTACCGATCATTTGAAAAATGCAGTGTGGCTTTTAAAAAATAGAATGCTCTAATACTTAAGAATGATTCACTTCAAACTAACTCATTTAATATTCTACACTAAAATAATCGGAATCTACCGTTGGGTTGACTATCAAGGTGACATCGTAGTTAAAATACCCTCAATTAGCATGAATGAATTGCTAAAACCAAATTCGAGAGGGTTTGAATAGAGAATACGTTCGAAGCCTTTAAAGTGAAGCGGTGAATAAGTTTATAGTTCGAAATCCAATCCTCTGGGAACTTATTAAAATTTGCCTCTCTCTGAATTCGAAAGAATCACTAGAAATGACGCAGTCTCTTCGGTGATTCTACAGTTTTTAATATATTTATTTAATCTCGTCTTCTGCTATTTTCCATGTTTTTTTTCTTGCTCATGGCTAATTAAAAAACAGAAATGTGCTTTTTTTTATTTTCTGTAAATAACATTTATGCAAATCCTCGTGCTTTGCTTGGGGTAAACAGGGAAGGGATTATACAAAAATAGAATGTTGAAATTTCTGATTTTATTATGAAGGTAGCCAGGCTTAAATAGGAGTGAACGTTTCAAATGAAGACTAAATAATATATAATACGAGAGTTTGCTTGTGAATTTTTCATATAATTCATTAATTTCCCACGTAAAACCCGATCCAGGCAAATAAATATATATATATATATATATATATATATATATATATTAGAGAGGATACAAACGAATATTTTTGGAGGAAAGTTTATATTCATATTTTCATGTTTATATATCTTTGTAGTACAGTCGAAAGCCAAAAAATCTGTATATCCTCAAGGATGTAAACTGTAATATTACAATTAAGTTTTTATGTAAAAATAAAATAGCCTAGGTAAGATTAACAAATAATAGCTATTCGTAGATTTTAAAACAAAATTTATAAGAGAAAAAATAATAAAATAATTAAATTCTTAAGCAAATAACAATTGTATCTAAGTTTCAGAAATATAATTCAGAAATATAATTCAGAAATATAATTTCAGAAATATAATACTTGAAGAATTAACAAAAAAGAAATGAATAATTAGGTACCAAATTTTAGGGGGCCCATGGCCTATTCCCCGTCGGCCCGTACTTTATTCAGGCCCTGTGTCCACGGTTTGTCACAGACAGGGCTTCGAATCGGAACTGAAACCAAAACCGGAAAAAAAAACCATTATTTTGGTCGGAATGTAAACCGGGAAGAAATATCGGTTTAATATATTTTCAGTCATTTTGTTATTGTAACCAACTTATCAGTATTTTCTAATGTAACGTCAACCCTATAATTATCTTCATTACATGTTCGGTACTTCTTATTTCCTGTTTTCGTCTTCACTCGTGCTTTTCGGTTTCAGTCTCGCAGGAAACTGATAGTAGAACGCAGATTGAATTTATTTTAATGTTCAGTCGCCAAATGCGATTTTGATAATGAATAACAATGCCAATGCTCATCGCTCATATCGTATATCCTGGTTCATTGTGTATCCATTCTCATAGTGTACCAATTAAAAAAAATCTTCTCCATTTTGATAGAATTACATTTTTTGAACAAATAAAAATATACATAAAATGAAACTATTCATTTAGAACTGAACCGATATATATATATATATATATATATATATATATATATATATATATATATATATATATATATATATATATATATATATATATATATATATATATATATATATATATATCTGACATGGACGAGTGGTTAAGGCATGGAAAACACATTTTATTTCATATATAAAAACTTTTGTATTACAATTCTTCTGTTTATGGCTACGCCATTTAGATATGCTTTGTTCTCATCTTGGAGCAACAAGCTTGGAATATGTTATCAGCCGACTTGCCGCTCAGAACTGACTCTTTTGGCGTTGCTACCTATGCAAAATTCTTAGGTGTACTTCCGTGTTGACTTCTTCACTCTGTATAGTTCCGTTCGAGGTGTGTCTTTCTCCTATTACGTTATCGTTAATGAGATCTAACTATTTAATTATAACTCACTTAATTCTTAACTCCCATTTTTAAACCTGACATATATATATATATATTTATATATATATATATATATATATATATATATATATATATATATATACATACATACATATACATATACTATATATATATATATATATATATATTTGGGGAGCAAACAAACTTTTACTTCTATGGTATGGCAACAACCCTCCCGAGTGGAACGCCGAGATTGACAGACTTAAGCTGGACGGCACTACCGACTGATCGCCAAGATGGGCGCTTATGTTATGCCAGACGGGCACCGATGTCAATTCTCATTTTAATTGTCCCTAGACACCATATAAGTTGTACATAAGTTGTAAATAATTTTTATTAAATAAGTTAGTGTTTGTTAAGCTTTGGAGCATCTTTTCACCGTGGGAAATAAACCTCCCATATATATATATATATATATATATATATTTATTTATTTATTTATTACAGTTCGTAATCCTGGCCACAAATTCTCCCCATTTTCCTATCTCTCTTTGCTTCGCATAATTTATTTTTGTAAAAAAACGTTTAACAACGTCTTCCACACAGTCTTGTGACGTCACAGTTTAATAGACTCACTTACCGTATATTAAACTTGCTGACAGAGAGCAACGTTTGAGGTATTCATTTTCATATTTAACTGTATGAAAAAAAAGTTGGCATTTATAATTATTTAACGGTAATTTATTAAATAAGTATAATAACTTACAATGTATCTACAATATATTTTGTATTCAGTTATGTGCATGATTTTTTATATACATATACATATACATGCGGGCTACGACTAATTTGGCGTTACCCAGAGTGAACCGCGAACATGCGGTGTTAACCCTTTTTCGCCAACTCGTCGTTTCTCAGAATATAGAACACTTGCAGTTACAGTTTGTATGAAAATGACGTTCCCATGCAGCTCTGAGTTGGAGATTACTTTAGGGTACATATATTTTCCAAAAATCTTGTCTTATTTATGAGGGTGTTACTAATATAGTATATGTAACACTGCGAATGATATGTTTATTTATTGAAATCATGGAAGATTGGTTTAGTTTGGAGTGTATCGGTCTACTTTTTGCAACACGAGGGCTAATGAGACCGGGACCTACAGCTTAAAGCCGATTCCGAACGGCTACGAACATCCATGCCACAGTGGAATTCGAACCCACGAACTCCGGTACTGAAATTTATCACCCTAACCAATCGGCCATCGTTCGGCCTAATCGTGGAAGAAATCTTTACATGATAAAACGATGGCGGAACTGTTGGGGTGCTGATCTTTGGTACCGGAGTTCGTGGGTTCGAATCCCACTGTGGCAAGGTTTTTCTTAGCATGTTCGTAATCGGCTTTTAACAGTAGATCCCGGTCTCATTAGCTCTCGTGTTGATAAAAAAGTAAACCGTAGCATTCCAAACTAAACCAAACCAAACCAAACCAAACCAAACCTACATGATAAATTGACATTATACAGGAAACTGGATGAAATATTTCTTAATTTATAAACAAAAATTTCTGATAAACGAAATAACCATGAAAACTTAATGGATTGAGATTTCGTAGATTTATAATTTTGTTTCTTCTAAATTAAAATATATAGTTTAAAACGTCTAGGAGCGTAAATCTTTTTGTTCACACGATGTTTGTATCTTCTCCAAATCTCAGCAGGTCTTCGAATCCAAAAAATCCTTACTAAAACGAACCAAATCAATGTATAAGTTGCTAATTTATTAATCTTACAAAATCTTAGTTGAGTTGAAAATATCTTTCTTTCACTTCCCTAAAGATAAATATTTATCCGCTTGAGATAATTTTTGTTCTTCCATCGCCGTTTTTATTCGAAAATGTTGTCATCGACCCTTTAGTTCGGGTTTTCGAGGCTATGCTTCCTATGGCGAGCGCCCTTTCCTTTGGCCTCGAGATTTATAGGGTGCCGTTCATCTTCGGGATTAAGTAAATACAGAAACAAAGCCAGTCGGAGGCTTTGCACTGACACAGAGGTAGAGTGTGATATATTTATGATTGCACTTTTTCGACGCGTCTTGGTTTTTGTACCATTGGCAAAGAACGCACTGGAGTGGAGATTTAGAGTTTGTAAAGAGTTCTAAAGTATACAACGTTTGTATTTTAGCACATAATGTCAGAAGTGAGAGAATTGGGAGAAATAAAAGCACTGATTCTAAACCGTTTAGAGCAACTTGGGGAGGACACTCTCAGTTACTCTCCCGAAGCTATCAGCCGATGAGTTCCCAAGAGACTAGATCGGTCAAAAATTCACCCTGGGCCATCAACTCCAGTCTTTTTATACCGTCGTCTGGCCGCAAATTTCCATACCAGCTGATTGGACATCTGGTTGATGATGTGGTGAGGAAATCGCTTGTGGAACTCTAGCCGGACAGGTGTAAGCCCAGTTCCAAGGGGAGTTTGCGGTAATCTCGCCGGATCATTAATCGATGTCTCTGGACAAACCTTTGGAGAACAAGGTAGGAAAGTATTGCTGCTTCCCTTACAATGTAAAGGATTTCTGTCGTGTGAGACTCTCTCTTCGGGATGCCATTGAAACGAACACCGGAAACACTTCGCCAGCATCCTAATGAATTTCTCAACACAGAATTATTGAGATGGTCCTCGGTGTTAACAAACCTCTATTCAGCATCCTATTTTGTGAGAAACAACGTCCTTTCACAAGGTAAAGATGAGCTCAGTTCAAGGGCTCACAAAAGGCACGTTCTTTATTTTTACCTTATGCCATTTTTTCTCACGGTCGTAGATAAGTCTGTATCTGGAAATTTAATGTAACGAGAATTCGTTACATTATATATATATAAATGCATATGTTTGTTCAAAGTTCCATATTTATCTACTATTTTGTCCTATTTCGTTTACTAACAAATGGTTTTAATAAAAATATAAAATTATAAAAAACAATTTTATTGCGTAATAATTTGTGAATTATGGGTAAAAAACTTTTGTATATTTTTTATTTAATTTTTTTATATTTTATGTCCTCTCTAGTTAATTATTTTTCTTGTACCACAGACTGGGAAACGCTGTTCTAGAGGCATCAATAAGTGCTAAATGTCAGACAAAAAAAAATGTGACAGGTTATTTGAATGATATGACATGGTAGGGTCCATTAAAATGGATTCGATCTTTATCTCTGACTTATTCGCCGATTTGCCATATAACTGTTATCTAGTTTTTATCTCTCCGGATGTAGTATCCTCTGTGTATCCCTGTTATTCTTCTGGGAGGATGATAAAATGTCTTTCTCGATCTTTCCTTTATTGAAAGAAATGACAACCTATTTCATTTTGTTCATTGATTTATGGGCGCAAGAAAAACTCCTTCAATATGGATGATCTCAAAATATAATGAAAGAAATATTATACAGTGAATATTCTGACAGAAGCCATAGCTCACTTTCGAAAGGACGACGTCGCAGATAAATTTCTTTAATTTCTGGAAGCTGTTGCAGTGAAATAACCCGGAAAAGTGACGCTTTAAATAGCGCGTCACTTTTAGACGCGAGACATGGTAATGGACACTCTTTTGTCACATTTAAAAAATACTTTATAAAAAAAAGCCATGTTCGGATTCGATTTAAAAAATGTTATAAGTAGTTCTACATTTTCTCGGATGTTGTCTGATTTGTTGATTTTGATTTATGTTAAACAGAATGCAAAGATGTCTGTTTTAAAATGCTTAAATTTTTCTATATCTCCACGAAAGTTCTCGAACTTCATTCTAAATGTCAGACAAAAAATTTAAAAAAAAATGGTGACAAAACGAAAAATTTAAACAGGCATTTTAGCTTTATCGTTTTACTTATTGTATTTATCTCTCCGGATGTAGTATCCTCTGTGTATCCCTGTTATTTTCTGGGGGATGATAAAATGTCTTTCTCGATCTTTCCTTTATTGAAAGAAATGACAACCTATTTTGTTTTGTGATTATGGGCGCAAGAAAAACTCCTTCAATATGGATGATCTCAAAATATAATGAAAGAAATATTATACAGTGAATATCAGAACATAGCTCACTTTCGAAAGCCAGATAAATTTCTTTATTCTTCCCTGGCAGACGAACAGATAAAAAGCTTTAAATAGCGCGTCACTTTTAGACACCCGGACATGGTAATAGCGCGTGTCACATTTAAAAAAATACTTTAAAAAAAATGTATGTTCTTCGATTTGTTATATGTTATTCTACATGTTTTTGATTATGATTTTGCAAAATGTTGAAAAATTTAAAAATTCTAAAAAAGTCTCGAACTCCATTTTATGTTAATGAAAAATTTAATACATTAAATGGCTGAAAACGAAAAACTTTTTCACACATTTAAACCAATGTAAAATTTGACCATTTTATCAATCCCGCGAAAAAAAAAAACAGGCAAGAAAAAAGGAAAACAAAAAATAAAAATTTTTATTTCAAAATTTAAAAAGTAAAATTATAAAAATTATCTATTGTAAATTTAATCTAGTAAGTTAATCTACTCTATCATCATCAGTTCATTAAACGTATATTATTTGTCTGCATGGGGTCCCTTTTAGTCCATGCGAACTCTACATAATGAAAATCTTCCCTCAAGGTACGTAAAAAATAAATACATTTTGTTCTTAGTTTTTAAAAGAAACATAAAATATTGCGTTACATCAGGTTTGCTTCTAACGTCAACTTGTGCTGATAACAAAAGCTTTAATTGAAAACTAAAAAATTTCAGACCAGTTGAATATAAAATAATCTTCAGCTATTGGAAAAGGTGTATGCGGCTACAGTGCAATCCATCATAAATGAAATTCGTGGGTTCGAATCCCACTGCCATCTTTGATGTTCGAAATCTCTTTAAGCAGTAGATGCCAGTCTCGTTAACCCTCGCGTAGCAGAACATTATGGCGTAGCGCTCCAAATTGTTATGTAGCTCTCCTAATGTTTATTTGTCGGCTGCAATCTTAAGCTAGCTAGTTGAGTAGTACATAAAAAAGGGTTTAAAATAGTTTATGTAGTGTAAAAGATTTAATTTAATGCTTATATTCACACACGTCCCATAAAGAGGGTACAAGCATAAATTTAAAAGATAAATTATTTACATACGATTTTTACAACTATTTTATTAATTTAACTCTATTTATTTCGATTTTACACCTCTCTCTCACTTGACCAATAGGGTTTTTATTTGATTAACGTATCCTGTAAGTATCAGAACCTGCACTTCCCATGTTGTTTATAGTCCGTCTTGATTGATGTTATCAATAGGTTACCAAAAATTTTGGTACCTATAAATAATTGTACAAATTCTCTTTCTTCTTTAATTTCCACCTCTGCGACATTCCTCGTATGACTCTGGGATCCCATCACAAACTGTAATTGCCTCAATAAACCTCTATTTCAAATCGGGTCCCTCTAAGACTTTTCCAGTGCAACATAAGGACCGATTTAGATCTCAAAGTTATGGCTTTCGTAATTGAAATTTTAATTATATTTGAAGAGATCTAAATCGCCTCAATAAACAAACCAATCAAACAATAGTTACACAAAATTGGACGAATCTCTACAGTTAAAACGAGGGAATTAGTACAAGGAACAAATATACGTAAATATCTCTAAATCTGTACTCACTGATATTGGGTTCGCTACATAATACAAATCATGCAAATGTATTAATAAATGCTGATTCTATTACCATTTATTGAATTTGAAGAGTGTTTGATTTCTTTTTAAACAATTACAATATTTTAGGTTTTTTTTTATATATAAGAAGGATCTGTTGATTATGAGTTATTTCCATATTGTCGAATATACAAGCTATTGTATATAAAATAACAGATCTCTATTTAGGTTAAGTCCGATATATTTTATAGTAAAGATATTATCTATACCAAGTTTTAAAAAATGCTAATAGGACTGTGATATCATATATTTTGTTGATAATAGGTGCAGATGAGGATTCTATGTTTTCTTAGGTACGTTATATCCAAATATTTATAACGTATAATTTTTTTTTCTTTTTAAGATACTTATTAGAATCTCATTTATTTTTTCTTGACTTTTCGTGCCATATATTGTTTAATGTTTAGATCTCTCGAATAACTAAACACAAAATGAATAACTGTAGCTATAATGTTTTAACAATTATTTCCATTTTCAGTTTTGATGTTTTAAAGGAATCTTGCTTTAAAAGCTGCTTGAAGTTAATGTTCCTCTTTAATTCTCTGTTTTGTGTGCAAAAAAGTAGATCGTAGTGCTTCAAATCAAACCTTAAATCTCCTTAACCGAAAACTAAAGACCGATGTATCGGATTTCTCGAAGAGAAAGCGGAAACGAAACAAAATTTGTAGTTTCACTTTAGTCTCTTTACTAATAATATTGTCCGAACACCATTTATAGCAACATAAAATGTTAAAATTTGCCCCCAATTGCCACAATCTATATTAATTTTTTCCATACACATGCAATCACAAACTTCCAAATATTAATACTTCATACGCAGGAATTTCACTTTATAAAATCATGTTGAACCACGTAAAGAAACTCTACCTACTGCTATTTAATTAAGTATTTATAGTATATGAACACAACTTTAAAATATTGTTTGCGGCCGAACTATGGCTGAATGGTACGGGGTTGGCCTTCGGAACCTGAGTTCGTGGGTTCGAATCCCACTATGTCATGGATGTTCGTAGCCGTTCGGAATCGGCTTTAAGCTGTAGGAACCCGGTGCAAAAAGTAGACCGTAGCGCTCCAAACCAAAACCAATAAAATATTGTTTTGGCTTATTTGAAAATTTAATCGCCTCTTGAAGTATTTGAGATGTTTTTTAAAAATTTAAATAAATTTTGAATATTTCCTTAAATGCTGCTTAAAAGAATTATTACTAAAAATATCTTTGTATCGTTATAAGTTTGCGTACAGTGTATCAGAAATTTTTTTAGAAATTTTGAATCACTTTTGACTTTACAGAAAAAGTGTTAATTTTTAGAAACGAATTAATTTCAGCAAAGTAAATTAAATAAGGAGAGAAGAAATGCTGGAAATCCCATGTATTTATGGAAATAAGTAAAACGATATAAGTAGAAAAATACGAACAAAAAAAATCTTGCATTTAAAGTAAGTTAGAGGTCATGTGTACCCCTAAATTCATCTAATATTTCTAAAACTGCATTCGTGTTGCAAAAGAATATAATAATCCTTCGCTCCGGTACGCAAAAATGGCATTGGTCGGAATAAATGAAGCCATTTGCGGGTGGCCTATTAATAATTTTCCCTTCCTGGAAGATTCGAGTGGCCGGCAACGAAATAGCCAGCGGTCAGCCGAGAGAGAATGGATGATTATGTCCCGCCAGTTGTGCTCTTTTCGTAGGTCGGGCGAGTTTATTGCGGTGCATGCCTCATAAAGAGGGGATTGGGGGGTAGTTCACCGCCTCAGCGCATCTGGCGCTGCATTAGCGTAATTACCACGATAATTCGGGACCCAAATGACATAATACGAGTTTTGCGTTGACGACACTCGCTTCTAATGTAAATAAAGGTTAACACGGAGAACCCTAATTCGTTAATATTTATTATCAGAAACGGCTCTTTCTCCTTATAAAGCCTCAAGTAATGGAGGCATATTTGGGTGGGAAAAATACTAAGTAACTTAAAAATTGTGAAACGGATAACATTTATTTTCCTACAATTTTTGAGTCTCAAATTGATTTCAAATTTTCACAATAAATACATTATAGACCTACTAAGTAACTATTTTTCTCGCTGTTATTTTATTTACTATTTATATATTTTGAGATCAAAATAATAATAATATAAAAAACAACGACGCACCGAGAACATGTAATGCAAAGTGGACACTAATTATTATGCATACACGTTTAATCGGAAAATGCCAAATTTTAAAGTTTGGCGGCCAATGAATTTTTGTGTGTCGCTGCAGCGCATCTTACCTGCGCAACTAGCAGGATATTTAAGAGAAGATATTTCAATTCCAGGCCATAAATTCTTTGAGAATTTCATTTCGTGTACTTAGATAGACAGTAGCTATGCCTTTCATGCTGGGGCTCGAACGATATGCGCAGATGTCAGCATTTGAGAGACGACGTGTAGTTGGGTTCAAAGAAGCCAGTTTGTGTAATTGGCGAATCCCTCTACATTTGGGCAGGATCGATGCAACTATTAAGCGTTGTTAGCATCAATGGGTGAACCATGACCGAGCACAACTTCAAGAAGAAAGCGGTTAGCTTAGAGAAACGAGATACCGTGAGAACCGAGCAATTGTCAGAGCGGCACTCTCAGCCCCAGAGCATCATCCTCATTATTATTGATTGTACTTGCAAATAGAGCTTCAGTAACCACAAGAACCATTCATAGGCTAATCACAGAAAGGAGGCTGAGGTCACGGCGTCGCTTGCGCCGACTACCATTGACCTCTTACAACGATAAGCCCGTTTGTAGTGGTGTCGGGTTCATTCGAATAAAAAAGTCACTGACTGTAGTCGAATAGTCTTCAGTGATGAGTCCCACTTTGAAAAGGCTCGAGATGTGTTTGGAGAGGCCATGGACAGCGGTGGGATATTAACCTGATTGTCATCCGGGATATAGTTACGGTGATAGCCTGGAGTGCCATTTCATTTCATACTATGACCACTTTAGTTGACACTCTTGCAGCACAGCCGTACGTCGACGAAGTACTAAGCTCCATTGGGTTGCTCTTCATACCACACCATCATGAGCTTACATTTCAGCAAGATAATGCGCGGCCCCACACTGCAAGTTCTTCTACTGCTTGTCTTCGTGCTTGCCGAAAGATACCTTGGTCAGCAAGTTTGCCGGATCTTTCTCCTATTGACTACCCTTGGAGCATTAGAGAAGTAGGTCTCGGTTTCTTTAGTCCTTATGTAGAAAAACAGCAGAAAGTAATGTTTCAAACCAGTAAGCCGTAACACTCCAAGCCAAACCAGACTAACGACAAACCATGCGAATTTGTGTAAAAAACAAATATACAAACATACATCCGGTCTGAATAGCCTTTGTGCAGCAAAACAGTAGTACTCCAAGCTCAAACTAAACTAACGACAAACCATGTGAATTTGTATAAAGAACAAATATACAAACATACATCCGCTCTGAATAGCCTTCGTGTAGCAAAACAGTAGTACTCCAAGCTCAAACTAAACTAACGACAGACCATGCGGATTTGTATAAAGAACAACTATACGAACACGCATACAGTTTTATATATAATCTACAAAGATAAACAGTCGATTAATTTCGATGATTAGAAATGCCCTTAAACCTTAATTTGACAAGATGTTTTTTCAAATATTTTTTAATTTCTGTTATTTTCCCATGTCTGTATAGGCATTAGGATCTCTGTAAAATAAACAAATATATATATATATATATATATATATATATATATATATATATATATCATTTTCCATTTTTGAGATAATTATTGTCCGTTGTGGCGAATACTGACAATGATGTTATAGAGTAGTTATAAATATACATATCTGGCGTAGCGGCCAGACTTAGCTAAATTAAGGCTTAAAATGCTTTATATATCTCCCAAATTCGAGAATTTTTGATTTTAAAGAATGTCGTGTTTACTTGTTATTGATAGTAGAATTGCGTTGTGTTAATAATTCTATTTCTTATAAAGAAGAGGATATTCTAAACGCCTTTTTCGCTTCGCGATCTAAGCTGAAGGGAGAGAGAAATATCGAATTTTCATCCGAATTTGTTGCCTAGCTGAAAGTCTACTTAAACAGCTACTTCTGCTGTTCTGTTTACTAAACACATCTGTACGGGAGTCGATAAGCGAGCAAACACGAGGGGGGTGCGGGGGATTATTATATCTGCGGAGTGATCTATCGTGGAAGTGCACGTATCGATCGCTGGTCCACTCGGATCTCTCACTCGTGATTTGTCTGTCGGAACTTGAATGACTTGTCGCGAATCGTTCCTTACTGGCTTTATTCCGGTAATGACTCCCGCGCTGGAGTAGTAAAAAAGGGCCGTTGTCCCTGAGAGATCTTGATTCTCGGGTATTATCTTTGACATCACATCCTTTCCTCTTCGATCGAAGTAAATTTCCTTTTAAAAGACAGAAAGCTTTTAATCTTCTCCTTAGACATGAAATTGCTATTGTCAGATATTGTTACGATGGTATTGAAGCTTCGAATTGGAAAGATGATTCTTTTAATTTTGCATTACCCTATCACCAAATTACAAAATTACCCAACCAATTTAAGCGGGTGCATCAACTATAAACCTTCAAATATTCGATTTTTTTTTATTTCTATATTTCAAAAAACTGTTGAACTTTCTGAATAGTTTAAAACAAACTTGATTGGAATAATTAAATTAGAACATAATTAAAACTCTACAATCTTTGCATCGAATATCATAGCCTTTCTGCATTATTTTATTTTACTTGTTTTACCATTAGTTTTTCATTTCAAGTAGATAATTTTTATATATTGTGCTTTAGAATTTGCCTCCTAATAATTCATATTTTTAACTTTTACTTACCTTCCCTTGAGATTTCATCTTGTACATGGTTGATATTTTTATTTATTTTTTGATATGATTGTAATTAATTATCTGTTTTTAGCACTCTCTGAATTCGTGTTACTACACTTTGTCCGCTCTTTTTAATTTGCATAAAATGGCGCTCTATGTCCTTTTTTTGTGCCATTGATGTTTATGTCCTGAACAGAACACTGTGCCGTTCAAATCAAACCAACCAAACAATCTTACACATGTTTGTAAACAAGAAAAGATTTTATTTGCAATTAGAATTTGAATGTAATTTGTAAATACATATTACATAATTGAGAATATTGTAAATACGTTACATTACTTTTTTTTTAAATCTTTGTTTTTGAAAGAACTTTCCTGACTTCTTAAATTTGGCCCCTGTTTTGTAATCATTAAGTTTTCAGTTTATTTTAAGTTGGTTTATTTCTAGGGCTCGTTTTGATTATCTTGACACAAGAAAAGCTTCTATCTTAAACTTTCGCCGGGAAAAACCTACTTATTATATTTATTTATTTATTTATTTATTGTCCATGGTATTTAACATTACTCGAAGATACACCCCTCAAATTGTAAAATTTAATCTCTTTTCCTTGTAGGTCCATAACAACGCAAATTTAACCGAATTTACGTAACTTCCCCCCTTCCCCCGCACGATATTGCGTAAACCTGAACTCTGCAATCCTGAATTTTGGGGTATTATCTTCCAGACTTTATTTTTGCTATTGACCAAACATGTTATTTTGAAAGAAAAATAAATATTTTAAATTTACGTTTAGAACTAAAATTTCTTCTATTTGTATGGACTTTGAAATGCGTTGTAAAAATATCGTGCAACGGTATTGAAATTTCGAATTTTTATTTTTTCCAAATTTTGAAAACAACACGATCTTAATTTTTCTGAATTCGTATCAAAAATTTCCAGATTTGTTACGTAAGTTGAAATAAACGTAACATTAAATTCCCTACAAAATATATGTTGTTAAATGCATTCAATGTTTAACATTCTGTTGATACGATGAATAACTACTGGATGATTTTATTAAAATGAATCTAGAATTGTGACAAATTTTTTCAGATTTACTTTGTTTTGTCCTAGAAATAAAATATTTCATTTTAATAAACTGAAGGATTTTAATCGTAGGATTAGACAAATTGGCTTGAAATGTTGGTATGAGATAGTTTGTAAGTTATTGATATTTAGAATTTTACTTTGTTGGAGTATTGAAAGCATGATCCTAATTCTTCTTCTTTTTTTAAATGTAGCAGGTAATACGGACATTATTGTTAGAAAGGGTTATCGATAAAAATATCGATGCAATTTTCATTTCGTTTTTAACCGTATTTCCTCCTACGCAAATGTATTACCTATGAGCCGTGGTACAAATGGAGTTTCCCGGTTAGCTCCTCGACCCTTTTCTGTAATTGTTTGGTGCTACTAAAAATGTTGTTTTGGTAAGTCAGTCGTGAGGAAATACGACGTACTACGTTGAAAACTATTTGCTTTTATTTTAATACCTTGTTTATATTTTTATCGTTCGAATCGAACGAATAAACTTTTAATCCATGAAATGAACTGTGTTTTTGGACTTTCTAAGCATCTCCACACCACAGGCATAACATGACACTGGGCATTCTCCTAATAAGTTGAAATTTACCTCAATTATCTTAATACCTTAACAAGGCTGCGAAGCTGTTACTCATTTAGCACCACCCAAGTAGTACGTGTAGCTTAGGATATGCTACGGACGAGAGTAACATTACCCCCGATGGGCCCTGGTCATTTAGAAGCAGGGACCCAGCAGAAAACCCCCAGGCTTGGCCTGTCACCCCCAGAGGTATCGTTTGAGAACTTTAAGGACTTTATGACCACAAAGCTATTTGACGTGACCAGTTACCTTTAGCGAACACGGCAGATCTTAGGCCGACTCCAGTCTCGAACCCGCAATCTTTCAGTTACGAAAACGTTGCCTTTCTCGACTGATCTATCACGGTTCATATGATCCCTGCATATCTGTCTGACAAATTTGCAAGTTTTTTCGACAAATACAAGTGACTGAATCTGAGTGTGTCCCGCTGCTGGCTTGGCCGTTCGTAAGAAGCTCTCAGCAGTAGGTCTCTGTTTCATTAGCCCTCGTGTAGCAGAACGGTAGATCGTATTGTTCCACACCAACCAGTCAACTTCATTTGTTTCGAATTTTCGGGTCTTTTCTTGGTTCCTTTTAAACATAATATCATTCTGATTGGATAACTTATAACACATTTATTTTGAAATGGATAGTAACTTAACTATTATGCTTACCATCGAAATACTAAGAATTTTCTGGCCAATGGAAAGCCGTTAGGAGGTATTGTTCGATTAGTAATCAAATTTTTAGGAGTTTTCAGAATAGAACGAACTTGAATTTGTGTAACTGTTTCACCGATTTATAAATTAATTCTTCTATTAATTTTTATACATAAATTTAACATATTAAACTGACTACAAAATATAGTAAAACCTCGGTATAACGACCCCCTGTGGGACCAATATCATATGGTCGTTGTAACGAATTGAAAAAATAATAAAAAAATAGAGCAAAGAAATTATTCAACAGTACATACCTCGAGAACAGTTCTATTTATTTGTATTTCCATTACTGAATTTTTGAAAAAAAGTCTGATTGAAATTCAATGGGGAATTTTTCATTATCACTGATTCCATATCCGTTAGATTTTGAAGGAAATCTTCAGAATTAAATTGTCCTTCAAAATATGGACGCAAGGCATTGATTGCATTGAAGGCTTCTTCTTCATCCACTTCTTCAAAAGCTTGGACGATTTCTTCTCCGTCGTCGGAATCGCAGGTTTCTTCATTTCCGGTAATACGGGCAATAAAATCGTCCTCATTCCAATTTTCTTCGCAGCACTGTAAAGTTTTGTCTACCACAACAAACTCATCAAAAGATAATTGGAGATCCGGAAATTTGACACTGAGGAGCTGGGTCATTTCATTAGTGTCTGGAGTGTCATCTACCTAGGACATCAATGTCGTACGTAACGAAAGGGTACCATTAAGCAAACACAAAGAGAGGATTACAGGTTTCTTGAAATTGCACCACAATACAATAATTTTAAAATATCCCACTTGCTCAAGAGTTCTGCGGTCTAAAATTGGTGGTCGCTCTACCGAAAAATAATGCGTTTGGGGTCGTTATAATGATTCAAAATTAACATTATTCCTACGGTAAAATAATTCGGACTTTTTAAGAGGGCCGTTCTAACGAAGGGGCCGTTGTATCGTGGGGTCGTTAAAAAGAGGTTCTACTGTAGTTACATCACATAGAGTTTAACGTTATATTGATTAAATACCATTTTCAACGTATACAATGTTTTTGATTCTAAATTAAAATGTAATCGTTTGGTCTTATCTCGATTGGTTTAGAAGCGAAAATTTTGTTTACCCATCTCGACTCTATTGGATTTCGGACGTTGCTGAAAGAGAGAAAATTTGTTTCGATGCTTCTATTTACTAAACTCATCTGTGTGAGGGTCGATAAGCGGGTAAACACGATGGACGATTATTATATATTGGAGAGATTTATCTCTGGTATCGATTCGAAAGAGGAGATCCAATCGGATCTCTAACTCGGGATTCATTTGTCGTACCGTGAATGACTTCACAAATCATTCATTACTGGCTTTATTGGGGCCTCAGTAACGAATCCAGAGAAGAGAAAAAGAGAACTTGGGGGTCGAATCTCGCTGCAGCAATTTCCGTTTCCATCGCTTGTCTGTTTATTGCATCGGAGAAAGATCTCCATTATTGGGGTAGGATCCTAGAAAATCGAGACTTTTCTGTTTCTTGTAAGAACCAGGGCCTGACTAAGATACTTTTGTGCCGAGGTGCACAATCCACTTTTTGTGCCCTCCATCCCCATTGCAAATTTATACCGACAAATTATTATCATAATGACAGTCATATAAAATTTATAACATTATATTAGCAAACGTATTTAAGAAATTAGCATTAAAGTAATATTCAAAATCAAAAACACCCAATTTTCATTTTACTTCTAAAAATGAAGGACTTTTAAAGACCTAGAGTGACCCACTTTTTTTATTTTTACCTTGTCACACTCAAGCTATGTGGTGCAGAAAATAAATAATAATAAAATTAAAAGAAATAAGATAATTTAATAGTTTTTAGTGGTACGTTGCTAATAATCTGTCTTATAAATATCCAATAACCCATAGGATAAAAAGAGCACCATGTTTGTTGAGGGAATTAATTATCAGGTAAATAACAGTAAAATTAAAGTAAATAGGAAAAAATAGAGTTCATGACAAACACAAATAACTCGTACAATAATTTATTAAAACTTAACGATGGTAGTGTAAGTTTGCAATTTTCCCCCACTTAATATGTGTTTCAAGCACTAGACTCAATTTTCGTGCCCAGGGCACGTGCCCCAAGTCCCCGTACGATAATCAGACCCTGGTAAGAACCTCTTAATCTTATGCTTATACCTAGTTTTAGTTAGCCCTCGTGTTGCAAAAAAGTAGACCGTAGCACTCCAAACCAAACCAAACACCTAGTTTTAGAAAGCTGCCTTGAAATAGTGTGATTAGAAATTTATTTTATTGAAATAAAGAAAATTGCAAGATATTAGTTTTGCACATCTGTATCACTAATTTCCAAATTTATTTTTCAAATGTAACAATCCCAATTTTAATCTTGATGCAAAACTGCGTTAGATCTGTTCTCGATACAATGATTTTGAGTAGAAAATTCAATGTCTTGCAAAAAATTACGGATACTTATTATTTTAAGCTTAGTGGAATGTGTTCTTTTTGTATTCTTTCAGATATCTATTTCGGATCTTTGACTGAAAATGTGTGTCCATGAATCGATAAGAGAACAAACACGGTGCGAAATGGAGGATTATTATATCTTAGAAGTGATCTATCGTGAAGGTTCAACAATCGATCAGGAGGGAAAGGGGGGGGGGAATCTATCACGGGATTTGTTTGTTGTAAAGTGAATGACTTGCCGTAAATCATTCGTTGCTTTCAGTATCATGACACTGGTAATGAACTCCAGGTTGAAGAAAAAGGAAACTTGGTGCTCCAAGCTGTGGTCGAACCTCTGTGCAACCATGTCTGTTTTATTTTCTATATATCTCGCAGATACAAAAGGTTCGTGGGAGTTATCTTCAAAGCGCAGTTCTGCTTTGATTTCGGTGAAAATTTATTGACTGCTCAAAGAATAGATTGTTTATCCTCTTATGGTTAGGAATTTAAAATAAAATAATATTGTGGATAAACTGGCGAAGGAGGGCTCTGTTTTGCATCAAGCCATTGGGATCCTCTGATGTACCTTGAGCTGTATTCAAAAGTAAGACTTCTATAAACATCTAGCACGAAACTTGTGTCCAAGCAAGCATCGATGTGCAATACAAACCTACAGTTTTGTCTCGACTGATTTCAGGGCCACCACTTTAACTGAAACTATTCTATTTTAACGTTTGATGTTTGTCTTTTCTTTTTATAATTCTCATTACCATTATATTTACAAAATGTAATATAAATGTAAAAATGTAATAACTATGATCAAAATAAAATAATTTGCATCGTTAAGATATAAATAAATATCAAAATAAAATCTTTCATTAACTGATATATTGAATGACCATTCATTTAATATAATGGATCCTATTTCTTTAAAAATGAAGTGACCTATTTTACTAGGCACAAATTGTTTGAATATACACCTAAGTAAGACAATTTATTATTACTATTATCTTTTATTCGGTAATGAAAAAACTCCACCCAAAACATTCGCGTGTGCACAGCGTACGCGGTATAGTTCTCCGGCCCGGGAGACATTTTGAAAATTTCATTTTGGCCCGATCTAAAAGTATTTGCCCACTACTGGTTTACAAGAAACTGTCATTACAAGCAAGCAGTCGATGTTCAATACAATACCTACAGTTTTGGAGACTTATTAGGGATCAAAAGGGAATTAGGTTTCTATTAAACACAGTCCCAGAATTTACACAGTCCCTGTGATGGTAACAAATGATATTTGTTGAAAACAAATGAAAATTCTTTAGAGAAATGTTAAATTTATTAACTTTGACACTATTCCATATTTAGATTATTTAAAAAAAAATTAAATTTATGCAGGGTTTATGATTAATATAGAAATAGTAATGTGTGAAATTTGACTACAAATAAATGTTTCTTTTTTTAAATTGAGTTAATATAAAAATGTTAGTTGATCTTAATAACGGTATTTTATTTAAAACAGACTTTAATAATTGCCCAATTATACACATCTATCAGCGAAGTAATCAACATATAACAATCTTGTTTAGGAACAACGTTATAGATTTTTTCATTTCACTTAAAAGGTAAGTGATCTCTTAAGTTACGGAAATTGCTAAAGATAAAATCCCACCTCTGACAAAATAAAGATCTGTATTTCACGCTCAGCAGTGAACGATTAGGCTTCCAAACGTTTTACTTATCAAAAAAATGAAGATTTAAGTGCTGCCTTTGCGAGAAATTTTAACGGTTTACTTACGATTAATTAAAACTAATCATAATAATCTAGCATCTAATCCAGAAGTCTGCGAAACTTTTAAAAACGGAAGAGCAAAGCATTTCAAAATAAATCAGGAGTGATAATAATTATAGGTGCGTCTCTGAAAGGAGGTAGTGCAAGGAGAAAAAAAGGCAAATAATGATTCTTTTAATCAAAGGAAAGAAAAACCCGAAAAATGGCAGACGCACAAGCTCCGGGAAAGAAATAATGGACGCTTGAAATTTCTCGAGTTTTCGACTCTAAAAGAAAAATGGAGCAACCGGCAATTAAGCGATGCCTTTAACCATCGTGTGCAGCTCATGGAAATAAGAAGTTAATGAAAGGCTTTTAAAGCGTATAATTAGAAGGAAATCGAACTTTTAACACCAGATGCCGTGAACAAAATTAGGCCAAGAAGGAATTTTTCTGTAGGAGCTGGATAAATAGATTCCGAGAAATTTGTGTTTTTCAATTATGTTATTGAAAAAGCTCTCGTCAACTTGTCTTTACCCCTTGTAAAGACTAGTCATTGGAAGTGACGGGTGATCCGCAAACCTAGATAACAAAATTTGTTTTCGGTTTAAATACATCCTACTAATCTTTGAATGGGTTGCAATAGATAAAGTAAAGCGTGACTTTCAAAAGAGCGAGAACAAACTTTTTAACACAAACTCTTTGTTATAGGTAAAATTTCCTTTCTCTTGGCTACATGAACTCTCCAACCTACTTTCGCTAAACTAAGATTTCTAAAATTCAACAAGCAACATTAAGACCGCACCTAGAATCACTTCCTCCCTCTCGTGGTGCTCCTAAGTTTATAAAAGGCCGCAAGGCTAATTTTTGTAAGAGTCCACTGTCGGAAATGACCAAATAAAGATGTTGCTAGTTATTCTTTGAAAAATGTTGTCCTTTCGATTACCACAATATCCATTCGATTCCCACTACTGAGGTCCACAGCTGAGGCATAGCGTGTTTACCGCTATATTTCATATATATATATATATATATATATATATATATATATATATATATGATATTTAAAATAATTACACCTTGAATATCGAACTAAAATTCTCCTCTTCCCCCTTCTTAATTTCCCCCACTTAAACTGTCAGATTTTTAAAGTTTCGGCTTCTTTTCTTTTTACCCGTCTCCCAATGCTCAAGCTATCATAAACGTTCATTTTTCGCCTCAATAAATTTAAAGTTCCACAACGTTGGACTTCGTTTTTTTTAATGGACACATTATTGCAAATAACTTAAGTTCCGTTATTGTACAGTAAGTCCGGACTATTGAAATAATAAGGGGCCGAACTATGGCCGAATGGTTAGGGCACTGACATTTGGATCCGGAGCTAGTTGGTTCGAGTCCCACTGTGGCATGGATGTTCGTAGCCTTTTGGAATCGGTTTTAAGTAGTAGGTCCCATCAGCCATCATGTTTCAAAAAAGTAGACCGTAGTGCTCCCAACCAGCCAACCTAAGAAACAATAAGGGCTAATTTCATGTTCATTCGTAAGAATAATTTCGTTGGTTACATATGATGTTTCAGTTTGAAATCAAAATTGATAACCCTCACAGATACTTATTTTTCTACTAAATACTAAATTTTTGATTATTTAACCAGGCCTTAGATAAATACCAATAATATATTTACCCGTACTACATCGCTACATATGATACCACATTCCTTCTGAGGAACAGGCTTACAAGTAGCAATCTGTGATGGATCACTTACACCTTAAAAAATGAACTCAAGCTTTGATAGAATTACTATTTTGAGTATACTGGTTTTTAATTGACTCTGAAACGATTCTCATGCATAATAAAGTTAAATTTTTAAGATTTAAAGAAACGTATCATCTTTAAGCAATTTTAAATCGTTTGATTTGGAGTGCTATGGTCTAATTTTTTGCAACACGAGGGCTAATGAGACCGGGATCTACAGCTTAATGCCGATTCTGAGCGGCTACGAACATCCATGCCATAGTGGGATTTGTACCCACGAACTCCGGTACCGAAGACAAGCACCCTAAACAATCGGCCCTCGTTCGGCAACTTTAAATGGAATTTTTGTTTTATATTTCGCCTTATCATATCTTTTTTAATTATTATCGTGAAAACGTGGAATTTTCAGGAATTTGTCCTTTATTATTATTTAATTAATATTGCTAAATTTACTCTGTTCCTAAAAAATAAACTTTTTTGTAAAGTAAAAAATGAAGCTTGTTTCAACAATTTTAAAAAAATTTTCACACACTGTGCATAGACTTAAAACAACACAGTGTGAGTGAACTTTGGTTTTTTTGTAAACGGTAATTACTATGTGCTATTTTCCACGTATTTAAATATCAAAAGTATGAAAAATATATTAGTCCAGGGTATTGACTTTTTAAGAAAGCTAAATATGGTGTTTGAAATTTCCATTTCAAATACTGTAAATGCCAATTATAAAATAAACAACAACGGAAACAGTAAATAGTTTCATCGTAGCTCTAGAATGTGTTGACAGTGAAAATTTGCATTCGATATATGTTGCAGTCATTTATTTACAGTGCACACAATTTGAAAGCATTTTTTATTAAAATGCAATCAAAGTTTTTGCAGTTTTCTTAAGTGCAACTAAATACAAGTATTGTATAGTTTTACAGGTTCTGATTAGAATATTTCAACAGGGTTCATTTTAAACGATCCAAAAATGTCCAAAAATTTAAAAAATTAAAATCTTTTTTGAATTTTTAAAGGTTTGTCGCTACAAATATATTTGAAAACAGAGAAATGACAAATTTAACGCCTGACGACAAAAAAGGTTGCCGAACTTTGCTTAGTCTCGAGTCGGATAACTTTTACATCATTTTCTTTAATTGGCCAGTTCGTTTTTCGTAATCTGTCCTTTCATTGGTGAGGTCCATTGATCATCCGTGATTTTTAAGGTCTAGTCCTTGTGATGTCCCCCACTGGACTAGTGTCTCCGCCAGTCGCCCTGGTGACATTCGCTGGCGATCAATAAATGCCTCTTTTGATACAAGAGCGCCGTGCGAATAAAAATTCTCAAGTTTTGATAAGCATCAGAACTAATAAAGCTGTCACGAGAGTCATTAGCGCGGAATCCTTTTGAGAACGATCGAAAAAAATAATAAATTTACGTCTCCTTCGAAAAAAAAAAACTTCTCTCCCTGCACCCTGAAAGGAGATTAAAAAAATCAAAGGGGATTTTTGACACCGGAATTTGAATCGCTCCTGTTCCATCTGATATTTTAAAAACGCTGATTAATGGAGAGCGATAAAAAATGGAAGAATTTAAAGTGTTTTTTTTTTCGAGGAAATTATGATCGTTAGTAATATCACATCATCGGTAATGAGCATTCAGCGAAGCGATGCGTTGCATATTAAGCTGACGCGATCGTTTCCAGAACTGAAAGAAAAAAAAGTTTCGAAAAATAGAAAAAAAAACATTTTCAATTGGGTATTACTTATCAGCCTGGATGAATTTAGTTTATCAAATTTTACAGGGCTCTGAATGCATAAAGCCTTGTTATTATGTCGCGCATGCAATTCACGTACTCCAGATAGAAACTGTTCGGAAAAAAAATTATAATTTTCTTTTTAAAATTTATTTTTACTCTAACTTTTAATTACTGCAAGGTTATTTTATTTCATTACAATGAGGGAAACCAATACGTTGTCTAGAAATAAAACAAAATCTTTAAACAACTGCAAAACGTGTTTCAAATGCAAGACTTGGATAGATTTCGTTCCCCTCCCAATTTAAGATACAGATGGTATAAATATATCAGACTAAACTGTTTAATCGTAAAATCTTATTTATGCAGAAAAATTGGAGTTTAATATCATTTTTTTTCCAGAGTCTCATTTTAGATACAATAAAAATTAGATTGTAGAATATTTATGTTTCTTTAGAACGAATACAGTGTTTAACAACAAACGTTATAACCACGATTTACATCAGTAGCAATATTATCATTGATATGAGATATTTCTTCTAAAAATGGAGTGAAGGTCTGCAGCATTATACGTAGTACAAGGATAAAATATGAGTTAATGAAAAAAAGGCATTTTCTATTACAGTGTTCCCTCTCCACTACGCGCTTTGCGGCTTCAGAGTTCGAGGGTTTTTCCAAAATATTCACCAAAAAATAAAAATGAAAAAAATACAACCCTGTCGGCAGCCACATTGTGGAAAGGAGCGTTGTTTCGTGTTGATGCGGGAGAGAGAAAGATCTCTGCATGTCAAACAAAGAGATGAGTTGACTCAGAGTACATACCACGGGCTCTTGTGATGACAAAGTCTGCAAGCGAGGAAGAAAATGAAGAGGAAGACGAAGAACAAACTGAAAAGTGAGGAGAACCAGCAAGAACTGTGGAACATGGCAAGAATTGGCACAGGACATGGGACATTGACGACAATGGGGTTCGAGCTGTCGAGTTCAGCAATCGTGTTGACGGCGTTATGTCTTTGTACAGGGGAATTTTGAAGGAAAAGGGAAAATAAAGACAACTACCTATCCCCATGTTTCCCTCCAAGATAAACCCCCCGGGTTCTACAGTCAGCTCCTCCAGCAGAAGAGTCTCCGAGTGAGCCCAAAACGTCTACAAGTCGATTGAGAGCTCTCCTCCGCCACCAGCGCGAGACTCTTCGCCTCTCTCGGAAAGCAATGATGATTCATGTTCATTACTCTATAAGGTTTTGTAATGAACCTTATTGATTAGCACCGACACGTTTAAGTAAATGCGTTTACTGTTGTCATTTTTGTCTTAAATGTGTAAAGTATAAATACTGTTTACCTATTTAAAATATTCGTGTACTCGCATACACGAAAATTAGTAGGGGCGAATCATCTTACTTCGCGGTTTTTTCAGCTTTCGCGGAAGGTTCTGGTTCCCATTAACCACGAAAAAAAAAAGAGGGATCACTGTATTCCTTTTGGAAGTAGGTAGAGAGCAATCTTAAGTAATTGTTATGTATGAATTTTCCATTTGGATCGACACTTTATGATTCTTCGAACAGAGCACATAAAGTTATTTTTGCAGCAGGTACCTAGACTGAAATCGTCATAAATTGATTTATCAATAATAACCTCCATTTTAAAGTACCTATTTTACGTAAAGTACCAGATAAATCTTTATTCACGAAGTGTTTGATTTTTAATAAGGCATCCAGTGATGTTCAGAATGGTAGTGGATACCTAACGTGATGTGCTATAGTATTCGAAGTTGTTTAAATTCTATATTTACTTTATTCTGTGCAATCTGTTCCTAACGATGGCCGATTGGTTAGAGTATTGGCCTTCGGTACCAGATTTCTTGGGTTCGTATCCCACTATGGTATGGAAGTTCGTAGCCGTTCGGAATCGGCTTTAAGCAGGCGCCATCGTGCGGCCATGAATTTAACCTTATACTACACCGCCAGGGTCAAAGTACCCCTTCACGAATGGCCATCACAACTGCCCTGTGCAGATATTGCTTCCCTCGCAAACACCTGCTCTCATGACAGAAAGTATCATGCAGTACACCGGACTTTTACCTGGGCAGGACTCCTGCGGAGTATCCCCCGCACTTTCGTAAACTGCATTAATTGTACCTTTTACTCTAGATTTTCTACATTTATATGTTTATATATATATATATATATATATATATATATATATATATATATATATATATATATATATATATATATATATATTCTTTTGTTATTTTAAATATTATGGGCTTGCTTGCTTGACTTAATGCTGACTTGGCCCCTGCATAACGCATTGTTGCCGGACGGTCAGACCGAACCAGCAATTCAACACCCTACACCCGACTTCGGGTGGGTGGCTGGTTACAGGTAGTACACGGCTTTAAGCTGTAGGTCCCGGTCTCATTAGCCCTCGTGTTACAAAAAGTAGTCCGTAGCACTCCAAACCAAACCAAATCTGTGCAATCTGTAATAACTTATATTTAAGTTAGGAATCTATATGAAATCGGCAGAAATGACTCGAACGTTAAACGGATATAGAACAGGGAATATATTTTTCTCTTATTTAACCATACATCACTTTAGTATTTTAAGTAAAAAAATAGTAAATTTCTTATAAATGTAGCTTAAAGCAGTGTGGTTTCTTTAATTTATTAAATTAGGTTAAATAGATTGAACAATATAAATAGCTCTAGTTTTCATCCATGCGGTTTATTGAGAGGACTTAGTTGGTTTTTCTGTTACACATTATGCCATGAAACTGAAATTTTTTTTCTTAACTCTCTCCCTTACCTGAGCCAAAGAGTATAGACACAGAAGGGAAGGCGCCTTAGTGATAATGCAAACACGAAAGCGAGAGAAGCGATTACCTAGAGTCTTGGCAAAAAAACTAATTTACTGTCACCTGCTGAGATTATTTCTTCATTCTTTTAAGTTGGGATTGGATTTTTTTTAATTATTAATTTTGTAGATTTCGGGTATGGATTTTTAAAAATTCCCTGTAGTTGAGGTATATTCTAATGCGAACACAATATTTAAGTCAATTGAAGTACTAGCAAGCCTGCCCGTGCTTCGCTACGATAAATTTAATAAATTAATTTTAAACAAATATTTTTTTCTTGAATAACTCTAAATTCGTCACAGTGCAGTTCGAGTCATTGGCATATTTATATATTTCTATTATAAGCGTATTGTAACAATATTCAGATTTTACACTTCAGTTTCCATTAAACCTGAGTTGTACATCAATAAGATGTGAGTGCGAAAATTTGACAATAGATTCGAAGAACTTCTCCTGGTTACTAAACATTCCGGACCACCCGAAAGCTGATCAACCATTGTCCAATTCTCCGAAATGATCAAGGATCAAGCTAACTATATAAATTAAGTTTTTATTTGCCTATGAGAGTAGCTGCAATTTTTACTTTTTGTTGTTAGAATATTGCTGATAAACATTTCATTGTAAAGTAAAAATGAACGAAGAATTAAATTTAAAACGAGTTCTCATATAATAAAAATGCTATAATTTGTGTGACATAGAAATGAAAGTGAATCACTTGATATCTCAATTTCCAGGTCAAATCGAATGGATACTACGCAGACGATATTTTAAATAATATAAAATAAGAAATGAATGAATGAGATATTTAAAGGAATGACGTCATAATGATAAAAAAAATATAGTTTTCACCTATTTATTATGTAATAAACTGAAAATTTTAATCTCCTGCTTTAAACCGAGGAAAACTGAGTTTAAAACAATTACTTGGCAGGACGTCACATGCTAGAAATATTGCTTCTTTCATTTAGTTATGATGCGATAAATTAAAAAATTAATCGTTTGCGTTTAACCAGGGAAAATAATGCTTGGAATAATGACATGAAAGGCTCGAAAAAGAGGGAATGAATAGATTTCGAACGTTAAAAATTTGCAAAAACCTTCTTAGGGGTATACCTAATAATTTCCCAAATTTTCAAGACGATTGGATGTATGGTTTTTGAGTCTATCGAGTACAGACAGACACAAATTCCTTTATATATATATAGATTAGATTAAATTTTCTGTTCAACAGATAGCTGTCAAAGGTGTTGAACATGAATTCTACCAAGAGACCAAGTCCGCATCATTCTTTAGAACATTTGATGATTTGTAGTTAGCGAACTGTGATGTCACTACGTCAAAACATAGTCAGTGACTATTAACACTTGATTTACGGACCGAATCAATTTGACTCATTAAAAATTGGATTACTGTATATATATAAAAATTTAATATCACTTTTCAAAAACATACGTTGGTTTTTAGTTAAGTAATAAAATATACGTAAACTTTCATTCCTCTTCTCCGCAGACCTCTTCGTTTCGTATTATCCAATGGAGTATACCTATTTTCCCGGTTGTGAGCCAATTGGACTTATAAAATGGTTTAACAGTTAATAGCATAACATGAAATTTATGGGTCCTATCAGGCGTGGGCAACAGTCAAGTAGCACGTGATTTGTTTTTCTTCTCATTCACGCAGATGGTCGCTACAAAAGTTTTCTAAAACATTTTAGATTTAGCAAATATCAATGCTTGGATCCTGTATTAAGAGATAACTCAAGTAAATATTTCACGAAAGGATTTTGTTTTTCAATTGGCTGAAGAGCTAAGAAAATATAGAGAAGAAGTCGAGAACACTTCCATTCCAATGACAGAAATTCGTGCTACGGAAGAATTGTCGAATTCGACAATCATGCCAAAGAAACTGACATAGAAACCGTTGTGCTCAATGGAATAAAAATGTTTGCGGAAAATGGGTTTCAAAAACAGATTTTATAAGAAAAAAATTTTTTCCATGAATTTTTTTATAATAAACATTTTATTTAAATTAATTTGGAACTATTTTCTTTACAAAAAACTTCCATTTTCTTGGTGATATGGGTGAAACTGGCTCACTTCAGTAAAAATAGATATAGGATCAACATCCGTAAATCTAGTGTTAAAACAGTAGCACTTGTTGATCCCACAGACGGTGACTCCTGCAAGGAGGTTTCCCTGCCGAAAAGTACAAGTTAATTCCTGTGCGTCTTCCTCGATTTACGTAGAAAAATATTAATTTAAGTAATAAAACACTTAAATATTTTTTTGACAAATTTTTACATTCAGTTTCACATACTAGTCCTCACATGGGACTTTGAATGGGACTGCGTCTTCAATAACAGTCGGTAACGTAAACATCGATGTCTCGGAATTATCGAACAAATAGATACAGGAGCTAAAAAGATCTGTTTGATATTAGTCATCAATATTAATTATTTAAATAGCTTTTATAACAATATAAAATATAAAGGGATTCTATCATGACTGTTAAGAACAAAACATTCGCGATGATTCCGGACTCCATTGAAGAATTTGAGAATTTTAGAAACTGAATGGGGGAAAGAGGGTCACATTACAATGATAGTGACATTCTCTATTACCTCTTCGTCAACAAATTTCCGATATAAGAAACTTTCGAAAGTGTGTGTGGGAGGCGTGCAGAAAATGGAGAAGACAGCTTATCAAGAATTTTTAAAATTCAGTTGTGAAATATCTATTAATACTTTTGCTACGTATGTTTATATTGAATGGGCCGTAAAAGTATTCATCGTGGGCTATCTGTGGCCCACGAACAGCGTATTTTATAGCATTGCACTTTAGAACCGAATGTAAAGAATAACAGTGGAATTCATATTTAGCAAAGCAATTAAATTGGAACAATTTTATGTTTAAAATTATATACTTTCAATTACTTATAAGCTATTGGCCGTGGGAATGACGAGATTGTGATTATAATACCGTGAAAAGGCAAGTATTAATAATATTTACTCATATATAAACCAAAGAATAGAGACAGAGGAAAAAGGGAAATGTCATAGACATATTGTTAACAGGCAAAGCGAAAGAAAGGATCTCCAAGAACCATGTTAGAAAGACAAATTTACAGGTTCCAGATCAGATTGGATTTTGTTTTTTTAATTAATTTAGCTGATTTCAGGTATGGGTTTTTAAAAATTTCTTGTAGATTATATATGTGTAGTACACTGTCTACCAATAAGTATTTGTACACCTGTGATAGAAAAGAAAAACTAACTTTATTCAAAATCAATAGTTGGTAGAGCCTCCACGAGAAGCAATGACAGCGTGAACCCTCTGGGGCATACTTTCCACAAGTCTTTGTATTACAGCTAGTGCTATTGTCTTCCACTCGCCTTGGAGTAGACATACAAGTTCCTTCACCGAGTTTGGACGGGTAGTACACCCCTTAATTTGGAGATCCAACTCGTCCCAGAGGTTCAGGCCTGGACTCTGGGCAGGCCAGTTCATTCGATGAACTCCGTTGGCATCACACCAAGCCTTAGTTAACCTCGAAACATGACAATTGGCATTGTCGTCCTGAAAGTAACAGGGGTCCAACCCGTAAATCTGCATATTGTCATCCAAAATAGTGCAGTAGGCATCGGCGTTGAGCTTACCATGAATGGGGACCGAGGGTCTCCCCGTCCACACCAGGAGAAACACACCCTGACCACAATTCCACCTTCGCCGAACTTGACCGTTGGCACAACGGTCATTCTGGCAGGAGACGTTCTCCAGGCAGACGCCAGACCCAGACCCTGCCATCCGAACGGTAAAGGGTAAACCTTGATTCGTATTTAAATACTTATTGATAGATAGTGTATATGATAACACGTACACATTGCTTAAATTATATTCCAGATTAAATTTTTTGTTAAACATATAGTAACTGCCAATGGCTTTCTTAGTTCGACCGAGTTTATATTCTTTAGAGCAGATGGAATTTAGAGAAACAGTTGACAAATGGTGGTTGATAAACCCGAAAGGGTCTGTGAAAAGTTTTTGATAGTCCGCTGAAATATCAGATGATTATTTAATGTGAGCTGCAGCACAACTAACAAAATGTTTCCTTAACATTCAGATTGAAAATTGAGTTCTAACATCTTCGTCAAGATTTCATTTTTGGATTTCCATTAAAAATGAACACAGAGTGAGAGAGTATTCAACATTTTAATTCAATTTTCAACAACATATTTGGGCGAAAAAGCATTTCATGTCAATAAAACCTCGATATCGGTCTCGGCTTGAAGACTATAAATGTGTAATGCAAAAGCAGGTTTTTTATGATTTAACTTTTTACTTTTATGTGCATTTTGTAGCATTAAAATAAGTTTCTGATTATTATTCTGTAAATATATCTACTGCCTTTTTTATTTTAAATTCACATTGGTGGTCCACCACATAAAATTTATATATGTGGTGGTCCTTGAAGTTCTAAAATCTACCAACCGCTGTTTTAGAATTCCTGCTCTGTGTCGAGACATAGCTAATGTGTATTAAAAAACAACAATTGTAGCAGAGGCTGATTAAACATTCAGTGACTCCTGTAAAAAGATTTCCTTACATAACAGAGCGAAATCATTTGGGTTTTAACCCTCGAGTGAATCTTCCCCTTTTTAGTTAAAGTAAGTTAACTAGTTATCCTCTGTTTCCTCTGCATTAAAATTACGTATGTTTTGTAATTAAATTCTTCGAAGAAATTGTCTCATTTTTCTCTTTAATTGGAATCTATTTCTTTATACCAATAAAAAAAAATGTGAAATTATAGAAAAGAGACAATTTTGCTTTTGTGATAAACTGTAGGCTTTTTTTATGATCCAAATACCAAGGGTGAACTTTTTGCTACAAAAACTTTTTTTTTTCATTTTAATGTAGTAAGCGTCTTATTCCAACGATTCTTCAGAAAAAAAAGCTCGTCTTTTTTTCATTCTGAGAGCTCATGGATTTCTTTGTCGTAAGAATATTAAAATAATTTGATTATCCTCTTTTACTAATTATTGAAGACTTTGGACGTTTTTGTAGTATAATTCCACTCGTAGAAATAAAAATGGTTCGGAGTGGATAGCTTTGATCTGTAATCTTTTTAAAAAATGAAAATGAGATCATTTTGTCTTTGTAGAAAAAGTGTCATAACATTTTTCTTAAATGATTTATGATGTTGATTTTTTAATGGCCATTAGATTAAAGAGCTTTTTATCTTTTTAAATCATTTTTTCTTCTGTTTTATTTAGGTTGAGTGTTCTTTTTTACTTAGAGATTGATCATGAAATT
>CM063501.1:1611935-1641935 GCA_032207245.1 Pardosa pseudoannulata | reverse complement strand
TATACTATACTTGTATATATATATATATATATATATATATATATATATATATATATACAGATATATATATTATATGTACAAAAATATATATGTGTGTGTATACATACTATACTTGTGTATGTATACATATATAGTGTATGTATATATATATACTTGTATATGCTTATACACTATACTTGTATATATATATTTATATATATATATATATATATGTGTGTGTGTGTATATATACTATATTGTATATGCATATGTGTATGTGTGTATATACTATACTTGTTATATATATATATATATATATATATATATACACACACATATACAATGTTTGTATGTATAAGTATATTTGTATGTTTGTCTGTATATGTAACACGGCAAAAATAAATTCCGCCGGTTACAATAATATAAATTTAACCCCTAGTGCATTTATTTCCCGGGCTTTCTGGTAAAGGAGATGCCCTATGTATGTATATATGTTTATGTATACATGAACATGTATGTGTACGTATACATGCATCTGTATGTATGTATGAAGAGAAATCTCTTAATGAAAAGATCGTCGAAAAACTGTGATTCCAAAAAAAGTTTGAAGTCCAACAAATTCTATATTATTTGTTGCTTGAAATGACAGTGTTGTCACCAATGAAATATATGTGTAAAGTGTCTCTTTGAAAAAGTCCGATTTGCGGCAATTAAAGAGAATGCGTCCGTAATGAGACATTTGGAAAGGGGCCAGTCCGTAAGAATACAAATGACTCTCTGATCCGAATGTGCCAGCAATCACTTAAAGGGGCTTTTAATTATGTCGTGTCGAGAGAACGCTTAAAAAATGGGATGCCTTACTTCAAATGAATGCACATTTTTAATTGAAAGCCGCGATATTTGTCATCCTGCCGTTTCTTGTATACCTGCTTTGCAATTATGTATATGCAAAGGGATGGCTTCATTAGTCAGATTTCTTTTTGTTTCTCTTTCGTACAAGAAAGGTGTAAAATGTGTATGCCTATACACATGTTTGATTGTGGAAAAGAAGGTTTGATTTATTAGATAATATTGATAAACTGACGAATAGGAAATAAGAATGAGGGTTATGCGTGCACTTTATTTGTTTTTGTAGGATGTCTGTTTTAATTATCTTTTAATAACTATGTACTGTATATATTTTTTAAAATTTATTTACTCCTTTTTATGGATTAGTCATACCATCACAATAGAAAGTTTGTATGAATTGGTCTTAATTATCTACTGTGAATCTGTATTGGAAAATTGTAGCCAAATCGTGATAAAGTCCCAATACGCACTCTTGCACGAAAGCGGCTAATGGATAAAAGTCAGCCCAGTTACTATCAATCTCACTCTCTCTCTCTCTCTCTCTCTATCTCTATCTATCTATCTATCTATCTCTCTCTCTCTCTCTCTATATATATCTCTATATATATATATATATATATATATATATATATTTATATATATATATGTATATGTGTATGTATGCATGTGTGTATATATATGCATATGTATGTATGCATGTATGTATATATATGCATATGTATGTATGCATGCATGTATATATATGCATATGTATGTATACATGTGTGTATATATATATATGCATATGTATGTATGCATGTGTGTATATATATGCATATGTATGTATGCATGTGTGTATATATATGGATATGTATGTATGCATGCATGTGTGTGTATATATATGTATATGTATGTATGCATGCGTGTGTATATATATATGCATATGTATGTATGCATGCGTGTATATATGCATATGTATGTAGGCATATGTGTATGTATGTATGCATGTATATATATATATATATATATGTATGTATGCATGTGTGTACATCTATATGTGTATGTATGCATGTGTGTACATATATATGTGTATGTATGCATATGTGTAAATATATATGTGTATGTGTGTACATATATATGTGTATGTGTGCATGTGTGTACATATTTATATATGTACAACCATATATGTGTATAGTTTGCATGTGTAAACAATCATAACGAACCAGAAAGTATCACATTGCCATGATATATCAGAAGCAGATTATTATATAATTCATACAAAATTTAATAAAGCTTCGGAATTAAAATTAGATTTTCTATAACGTCAAAAGCTCCTTTACTCTCATGAAATAAAGCTTAACCTCTTACAGTTTTCTACGCTTTTAAAAATTAAACGCTTGCGAAAATATGCAAGGCATAAAATCGGAAATGAGAAGCTTTGTTCTGAGAATCAATAAAATAAGTCAATGAAAGATATTATGTTTACTCTTACAGTGAATAGAATGAAAAATGTAGACTAGAAGTTCATAATTTAACGTTAAATTGTGGAAAAAGAGATACGGGATGCATGCACTATCACAACAGAATGCAAACAAAAGGATATCTGAAACACAATCATTTTTATTTATTACTGGAAGAGACAGCATAATATTTAAATAAAGTACGGATTCATTATTTTTTTAATTCTTTGCTCTTTCAATAAATTATTGGTTACAGTGATTACTTAAATAAAATTAATGTTCTATAAAAATACATATTTACTTCTTGAAAGGCTGACTGAAACGTTCTGTAAAATTTCTTTTAAGTTTATAAAAATTAGTTGTGTTTCATCTAAAACATTTAATTATAGTAACATATATGTACGATGTGAATAACAGATGTAAATATATTTAAAACAATTTCTACATTGACATAAATATGCTTTAACAATACACTCTGAGAAAATATAAAAATTCTGTTCTCATGTTTATAAATGATTATGTATCATAGTGTGATTTGTATTTATTGTTATTTGACATAAATTAGAATATATGACATATATACGCTTAGACAAATTCTAAAAATATGTTTGTATGCATATGTATATCGTGATCCATTTTTAAGTCTAATAAGAAAGTCTTTCATGATAATAATAAGTTTATTAAATTGTTTCATGTAAGCAAAAATATTTTCATTTATTTAAATGCGTAAATGTTGACAGCTTATATCTCTTAAGTATATCAGTTCGCATATTCATCAAATTCTTCAGATATATTTCCGATTGACCGGATGATCCGAAAAACTTATGTAAGCGTAAGCTTTTGGGATCATTAGGTCAGACGGAAGCATTTTTGAGCTATTTGATGAGCTTGAAAGCTTATTTAAATAAGTTTTCAGTCAGCGCACATTGAAAATGGCGCAAGTTGCTTTCCTTAAGAACGATGAGTTATACAAATACAAAAAAATAAAACAACAAAATAAAAAAAAAACAAATAACAATAAAAAAAAAACAATAAAAATATAAAAAAAAAAAAAAAAAAAAAAACAAAAAACAAAATAACAAACAAAAAAACAAATACACAACACAAAAAACACACACATAAAACACAAATTACACACAAATAACAAACAAAAAAAAAAAAAACACAAAAAAAAACACACAAAAAAAAAAAAAAAATACACATAAAAAAACAAAAAAATAAAAAACACAAAAAACACAAAACAAAAACATAAAAAAAATCACATAAATAAAAAAAAAAAAAAAAACACACACACACACAACAAACACACACACATAACAACAACACACAAACAAACACACATAAAAAATAACACACATAACATACATAAATAAAATATATATATATATATACAAAATATAAAATAATATATATATAATATAAATATATATATATAACATAACACACACACACACACACAATAATATATATATATAAATAATATATATATATATATATATATATATATATATATAATATATATATATATATAATGTCAGGTTTAAAAAAGGGGGTTAAGAATGAAGCGAGTTATTATTACAAATAGTTAGAACTCATTAACGATAACGTAATAGGAGAAAGACACACCCTCGAGCGGAACTATACAGAGTGAAGAAGGCAACGCGGAGGTAGACATGCGAATTTTACTTAGCAACGTCAAAAAATGTCTGTTCCGAGTGGGAACTCGGGCCGATAACATTCTCAAAGCTTATCATGGCAAATGATGAGAACAAAGATTTCTAAATGGCATAGCTATGGACAGAAGGATTACAATAAAGAATTTTTTATATGAGATGAAATGTGTCATCCATGTCTTAACCACTCCTCCATATATATATATATATATATATATATATAACATATATATATATATATATAATATATGTATAACATATATTATATAAACACACACACACACAATACACATATATATATATATATATATATATATATATATATATATATATATATTTATATATATATATATATATATTGAGCATTGGCAGCATGATTTTTCAAATTTTTCATGTTACCCTAGACCGAGACAATACTTTGCAGTCTCTCCTTATTTTGACTATTTTCTCTTCTAATATTTGCCAAACAAGATTTTAATGCATAACGATCAATTTCTCTCCTCTGTTTATAGAGCATCCGGGGTCTTGATTTTCTTTACTTTCGTGAGAAATGTTACTGCAGCCAATGGGTGCAAGGTGGGAAGCGCGAAAATTGACTGTGCCTTCTGTCAAATGAATGGAGTGCGCTTGGCTCCCTGCCAGAGGCACACACACGGCTCATAAATATCGCGCTTTGCTTGGCACATGTCACAAATAACATAATTTACCCGACTTCATTAGAATAGACGCATTTTCCCTTTTGTTGCAAATCGGCCGCAAAATTCCGAAATAATTTATTTTACAAACTCGGAGGATTAGGGTCTTTCTTTTTCCCAAAAACTTCTAGAGTTTGCATTATTGTTATTGTAGAATTAAGGTTTTTTTCAGTTAAAATTATAAACTGAAGATTATGCGGTAGATTTGTTTTTAAAATTGTCATATATTAATATAAATACTAGAGTGAAATCCGCTTAATGGGATCGCGGTTGATGTTATCCATCGCTTATTGTTATCGAAATCACTGGGTCCCGATTTTATCTATTCATTTGTTAAAATTATCACTTTAAGTGATCTTTACATCGGTTAATGTCATCCGTTTTCGAATCTCATATTAACTGGCAAAGTAGTATTTACATTCTATTCAGAAGGAACCCATTCTTTTCTTTCTCTTCGTTCTTGTTTTAATTTCTGAGAATTCTCCCTCTTCCACGTAGAGAAAAGGAGAAAAAACAAATTTATTACACGTTCAAAGATTTACACCAGGGGTAGGCAACGCGGCGCCCGCGGCCGCCATGGCGCCCCCGATCGATTTTTAATGCTGGACTAATGTAAACGTATGATAGCCAGAGCGATTTACTGACTCTTGTCAAACTTCGATATACAGCAAGTAGTCAGTTGAGTTTAGGATTATGCATATATAGATTAGCAGTTTGCTAAACTTGAGCGTACCTAATAACACACACGTATTTTTTGTTAGTGTGTGATCGTATTTCGAATAGATCACGCGTAGACCGTGCATTTAGAACTACCAAGTAATCCAAAATAATTCTTTTCTTTCAAAACCCTTCATGGATAAATGAAAAAGAAAAAGAACATATTATTTTAACGATGAATGGAAACATCTTTATTGTTTCGTTGATTACAAAGGGAAGTGTATTTGTTTGTTGTGTAATAATAGTGTTGCGATTCCCAAGAAAAGTAATATTGAACGACATTTTAATACCGTTCATACCAATTTTGATAGTGACTATCCAATCAAATTATGAAATTAGAAGAAAAAAAAAATATTTCTTTAAAATCTTCAATAACTAACCAGCAAAGTTTTTTTACTAAACCACTGCAACAACATAAAGCAGCAACGATCGCGTCATATAAAATATCGCATTTGCTAGCTAAGAATAAAAAACCATTTACAGATGGAGAAGTAGTGAAAGAAGCCATGTTAGAAGCTGCTGATTCACTTTTTGAAGAATTTAAAAATAAAAAAGAAATAGTTTCAGCTATAAACACGTTGCAATCCCCAATTATAAGAAATTAGCTGAAAATATGGACACCCAAGTTTCACACTGAATTATATGTATCATTGTATATGCCACCACCAAAATAAAGGTATAAATCTTTTTTTATGCCTATTTATACCTGTTGATTATTTGTAAAATATGCGCCCTCGGTGATTTTCAAATTTAGTATTGCGCCCTTAAGGACAAACAGATTGCCGACCCCTGATTTACACGTTCCTGAAAATTTTTCGGAGTTCGTGGGTTCGAGTCCCATTGTGGCATAGATGTTCATAGCCGTTCGGAATCGGCTTTAAGCATTAGGTCCCGGTCTCATTAGCCCTCGTGTGCAAAACAGTAGACCGTAGCGCTCCAAACCAAACCTGAAAATTTTACGCAAAAACGCACACTTTACTGGTGGTCAGTGGTTGTTAAATAAGCAGAAGGCAACCCATTCTTATCGGAACTGAGAAGGAACGGATTCACATTTTATGCCTTGCTCGCTTACATGTAGCTTGTGTATATGGAAACAGAAAACGAAATGATTTAACATTAAAACAAAAGATGGAAATTTTAAATCGTTATGAAGGTTGATTATGATTACGAACAATTTATCAATGATTTCTTAGAAAAAATTGTAGACAGTCAACAATATGACAGTCAACAATAAATATTCACAGTCTTCTCTTTCCGAAGAGAAGTACAGTGGACTCCGCTTAATGTGATCGCGATTAATGTTATCAATCGCTTATTGCTATCGAAATCACTTGGTCTCTATTTTCTCTATTCATTTGTATGTTAAAATTATCGTTTTATGGGATCGTTACATCAGGTTAATGCTATCAACTTTCGAACCTCATTTTAACTGGCAAAGGAATATTCACAGTATATTCAGAAGGAACCTATTCTTTTCTTTTCCTTCACTGTTTGAATTTCAGAGAATTCTCCTCTTCCACCTAGGGAAATGGAGAATGAGCAAATGAATGTGGAATGACACGTTCCTGTAATTTTTCAGAAATGCATACACCCTGCTGGTGGTCAATAGTTGTCAGATAAGCAGAAGGCAACACATTCCATTCGGAACTGAGAAGGAGCGTATTCACAATTTATGAATTGCTCGCTTACATGCAGTTAGTTGATAGGGAAGCCAGAAAGCGAAATGATTTAACATTAAAACTAAATATCGAAATTTTAGATCGCTATGACAGGTTACCAAATAGGAGTCAGCGCAGTAAAGCATTTCTCCGTTTCTGAATTGCTTTGAAAGTGTCGAAACGGGGAGTACAACACCGTTTCGATGACTTTAAAATACATTATGATTTCGAACGATTTATCAATGAGCTTCTTAGAAAGAATTGTAGACAGTCAACAATGGGTCAATTATTTTTATTATTTAAACAATTCTTATGTTTTAAAGGATAATATGCAATACATAAATATAAGGTGAGTTTTTTCATTTTATTTTGAAATGTAGTACGATTAAATTAAAGGGGGAGGGGGTAAATTTATCTCATTTTGCATCTCGTTTATTGTTATCAAAATCACGGTGTACCAAACGGATCACATTAAGCGGATCCCACTGTAAAATTGTAATCTTATCTGCCTGTCGTTCATAGTCGATAGGAGATTCGAAAAGAACAAGGATTTCAGTTTCTATTTTTATGGGGATATATATCTATAAGAAATTTTAAATGGAAGATTTTTTGTTTATATTTTGCCTTATGTCTTTGTAAATACGTAGGAATTTCAGCTTTTGTTTTTCTAACCTGTTGCCTTATGAAATTGAGCGACGATTGTGTGTGGCACTTTCGGTGAAAGCTTTTCTCATGCTTCGTGACCAGAAGCAGTTTCATCACGGGCTCCATTGGGAACAAACCAGTGTACATTAAATAGTACTGCATTTACTACTTAATAAAACTACAGAATTTGATATTTACATTTCATTTCATTTTTATTAAAAAAATGTATTCTTGTTTTTATTTTACATAATATTATTTCTATGTTTTTGGTTATATAACAGAAGTAAACGTAGTGAAGAATCGGTACCTGTTTCAGTTTCTAAGGTGTCATCAGGACATTTTCCAACCCCGTGATGAGTATTCATTTTCCTTTTTGCCATTAGGTTCAATTTTTAGATTTTTTAAGCACCAACAGTTCATTATTTATTGCCTATAATATAATACTCTATTGCAATGACGCCTAAGAATAAACGACCCACTCTTCTATTGCAGCTGTTACAAACAATAATGCAAACACAAAAACTGGATAGCCTAAAAACAATAACATGTCTGATACGAACTTTTCACTTTTGGCCAAACAGAATCATCACGTGTGTGACACGAGCATTTTAGGCACAACAGTGCGATCAAGTCTCTCATACGTTGTTTTAAGGCAAAGGGTTAAATTAGTTTTGCTTTAATTTGCTTTGTTGTTAAAATATAAGAGCTTCATATGAAAAGTGAGAGTTAGCTTCAATTTTTTAAAAAAATTTTCGACACACTGTGAGCAGATTTACAACTTGATGGGAATCTCATATATAATTTTTGCTTTTATATAAACAATTATTAGGCATTATTCTTCACCTATTTAAATTTTAAAAGGCAGAAGTCTTAATCCAAGCAATTGAATTTTCAAAAAAGTTAAAATAATGTTTAAAATATTCATTTCAAAGACTATAATTACTAAATGAAATAAAAAATAACGAAAAAAGCAGGTAGAGTTTCATCGCAGGTCTATATGAGGTTGACTGTGAAAATTTCAAATCAGTATTGAAGTAAAATAACCACATTTTAAGAACTGTAAACTAGTTATTGATATTTTTTGGTTGGTTCAATGTATGGTGTGAAAAACAAGTTTTATTCATTTTATAGTATATTTCTTGATACTTTTCTGACGTGTATATTATTAAAACTGATAATTTTCTTTCTCTTCGAAAAATCTTTTACTTAAAGTATGAACGATATGATAAAGTATAACGATATGATAATTATATATTATGATAATTAAAAAAATATACGATTTGTTTCGATTTCTTTCTGCTCGGAAAGTTAATAATCACGCTCGAAAAGGTGTTTATAGATTTTTAATGTTTTATTCGGTTAACCGTATTACAAAAGCATAAAATATATCGAACGTGAATCAATTATTTTGAAAATGTTTATTCTAAAAATGTTGAATGAAAAAAGTACTAATTTTGTAAACCTACAAGAAAATTTCGAGATAACAAATTATTTAGTTTTAAAATTGTACACAAGGCAGCAATCTGTATGTTCTCCGTTGTATTAGTCCTCATAAAAATAAATAAATAAATAAAATAAAAATAAAAAATATTATGCCTTCCTTTTTTTTAAAAAGAAGTTAAATACACCTTTTTTTATAAATATTTATGTTCCCTCGGTCTGGAAAATGTGTTGTTTTGTGACGCAAAATTGTCTGCCAATATTTGACACGTTTCACTTTTATGGTAATCGCGTTTTTTTTGGGGGTAATGATTACACGAACATAAAAATATCGATAGGTCTTTTTTTTCTTTTGAAAGACAAATTATTTTTTATTTTTTTTTTTTGTAATCTGATTATAAATACTGAAATATTTCTTTCTAAATTAACATGCGAGATAATTAATCTTCATTATCTTTCATTATTTTTACATAAATAAACAAGTTTAGTTTTTTTTTATCAAAACAGGTTGAAAATTATTAATTATCCTTTTTTTATTGCATGTATAAGTCAGAAATAATTATCATTTTAAACCTGTCAGGAAAGAGAATGCGTTAAATTCAAATATGAAATTTTGCAAAATTTTATTATTTCCAATGCAGAAAAACTTGCTTTTTATAGCATTGTAACGTCATGGTATCCTCGGGTAACGTGTGGGTGTTTAAGTGGTTATGACACGATATACAGCGTAGAAACAATAACAACGTTTATTCTTGATTAAAATGGAATATGTACAAATTTTCCAAATGAAAATCGCATAGCTCAGGCGGGCTGGTGCGGACCTAATAGTCCCAGGTTCCAGGCGAACCTAAAAAAAACTAATCTGCGAACAGATGCCGACAGATACCGTTGTACAGAAGTACAACTGGACCTCCTTGAGTTCCACGAAAAGCTGGAGAAAAAAAAACCAACCGTCACCAATCGAACCTCTGTTCGTTCTCTTTTTTCTGAGGACTCTCCTGCGAAAAACTCGCGACGCTTGACGTCACATTTCGCCTCTTCCAATTGGCTTTTTCTTTAAGCGTTGGTGTCCTGGTAGCCTCTGATTGGCTTCTTCGGGGACGCCTTACTGTCTTACATTACGTTGCCCGGTCTGTACTTTGGATTCCCAACTGACATCTCAAGGCGTGGTCGAAACGACAATCCTTTGTAGTGTAGTGTCAAAAACCCAGACAGAGTGTCGCCCTTCCCTGGGCTTTAACAAAATTTCTTTGTGAAGCCAATGGGGTGTAGCGTCGTCAAAGCATTCACCTCTACGAAAACACAAATATTTGTTGGTTATTTTATTTTGGGAATACCCTTTAGGCACTAACATTACTCGCTAGGGACAACCCAAACAGTGTAGGTGTTTACCATTTAGAAGTAGGGACCCAGTAGAAAACCAAAAGGCTTGTTCTGCTACCTGCAGATATATCGTTTGGGAATATAGAGGACATATCGACAACGAACCTTTTTCATAAGTCCCCATCCACCATTAATGAACACGGTAGTTCTTTGACCAGCTCGAGTCTCTATTCCAGAACCCTCATTTTACGAGATGGATGCCTTTGGGAACTGAGCTCAACATCAAAGGGGGCTTAAAAAAGTATTAAAGTATAAAGACAATTGAATAGTTATATTAGTTAAATTTCGTTCTCTTCTTCGGTTCAGATGCCTGGTGGTAACAGAACAGGTAAGGCGCTGTCTTTAAATCCAGGAGATCGAATCTTCTTGTTTACATGGAAACGGTTTGAAGTACTGAGTCTGTTTCTTTATGCCTCGTAAAGCAAAACTGACACTTTCTACGACCTAATATGTAGGTTTAGTAGTTTACATTAGTGAAGTATTGAAGCAGTTTAAATTATAAATAATTAGCATTTAAAGGAAAAGTGACACGAAAATCATCAACTTTTGTTAGAGAATTGTGTATTACACTATTTACAGCACTTTTATGTACTAATAGGTAATCCAGATTGACTTCAGATTCACAGTTAAGGCAAAAGAACGGCAATTTGCTATCGTTGCAATTGTATCAATACTGTATCATTGTTATACATTATCTATAATTATTCTTGTGTTATCAGAATAATTCTTCTAAATTATCATCTGAGTTAAAGAAATTATCTAAAAATATCGATACAATACGGTCTCCTGAGCCGAATTCTTTAAACGTTTAACAGAAATGTCATACTAATGTGAGATTACAATATTTCTTACCAATGGACATTGAATTGGTGCTAATTTGAAAGACTTGAATTTCAACAGTTTCGACTTCATAGTAGCTAGTCATTCTTTACTATGTGTGTGTATTATTCTCCAAAAGTAACTGCATCCAGGAAGCATTCTTTAAAAGGTCGTTACCATCAAGCAAACCATAAGTTCAAATTTTGCCAACCCCATGAAAACATCCTGTCAACTGGACTGGTTCGAGCTATCCACAATTAATGTAGATATTTTCCTAGATTCCTTTTGCTCCTGGATTCAGATTTTGCGAGACATACTTAGAGAAAACGAATGACCACTCGAAGGATATTTGTCACCCCTTTAAATGGGCGTTCATTCTTTATTATATGTGTGTGTATTATTCTCCAAAAGTAACTGCATCCAGGAAGCATTTCTTTTAAAGGTCGTTACCATCATGCAAATCATACAGTTCAAATTTTGCTAACCTCATAGAAGTATCCTGTCAACTGGACTGGTTCGAGCTATCCACAATTAATGCAGATATTTTCCTAAATTCCTTTTGCTCCTGGATTCAGATTTTGCGAGACATACTTAGAGAAAACGAATGACCACTCGAAGGATATTTGTCAGCTCTTTAAATGGGCAGTCTCCCTTAATGACCACAATAAGCATCCATCAACTGCAATATCGGCCATAAAATAAAACCATCTTTCGAAGACCATTTCTGCAATTACTGAACTTTTGACATTTTCAGAACGGGCTCGTCTTGATGATTTGGCAAATGTTCAACCTCTAATGACACGATGTAAATATTATCTTTAATGTTATCATCGACTTGTTATCTCCTGCAATCGTTACTAATTTTATTAGACTTGTTTTCAGCGGTAGTACATTCACAGCATTACAGAAGAAAAAAAAACCCCTCAAAAATCGATTCTTTCGACACGCGTTGGAATTTCACTCGGTAATCTGAGGTCGGATTTCTGACTAAAGATATTCTTTTATCACGTTCTTTTTCGCTTCTAATTGGATTCTTTTGAATTTTTTTAATCATTTCGAAAAGGAAATTGTTTTTGATTTTACTTGAATATCACGTATAGGTGAAATAACATTGGCTTGTGTAGTAGCTGTGCCTTACTTTTTCGATAGATAAATTTAAAATGCGTGGCAACCCTTAGCATTTCTAGTTTTTCTTCATGTCAGAATCGGAGATATATTATCTTTTATTCCCCAAAAATAAGACTCTATAAAGTCATCCTGTAAGGAACTTTGTTATTTAGACGTATAGTGTACTTTCTATTGCGAAATATAATTTGATTAAAAGTATAGAACCTTGTACCTGTCTGATCTATAGAATTAAAATCGCTTTTTTTTTAAATTTTTGATTTCTTAAATTTTATTTTTTTAAATTTTAAAATTACAGATAATTAAGTCTAATGTTACAGAATAAATTAGATATTTTATTTCAATTTGCAATAAAAATTTAATTTTTCACTGAGTTGTAATGAGCAATTTGTCCCGTTACAAAGGGGAGGAATTCCATCTTGAATCTTATGCAGTCGTGGAGCCATCACTGAAAGAAGACAAAAAGAAATTTTACGGTCAAAATGGACAGAGTTTATTTAGGCAACTTCTCTCGCAGACATCTGTCCGCAAAACACGTACATCTCGATTTTATAGCTGCATGAGTCAATCAATCATAAGTTTTAATTGCCAGTCACGAGGGGACGCCACGTGATGCATTTCAATTGTCATGAGTTATTTGATGTACTTATACAACAGCAAGCTTGGCGGTCCTAAGTTACCAAATGAATAGGAAACGATAGAATCGATATAAAGAAAACCATAATTATGTTGGTTAATTCTTTTAGGTTATTAATATTGCTACATGCGGGCTTTAAAATTTGCCTTGGGGGTAAGTAAGTTTTATTTTTTGTTTTAATATGTATTTTTGCCACTATAAAAAAAAGGTTATTAAAGTGATTTTTAAGAAATTTTTAAAGTTAAAGCATTTTTAGAACATATTTAAAAATTGATTCGAAAATGAGAACTTTTTTTTTTCATTTTCAAAAGAATCGGAAAAGAAGTTTTTCTAATAATGATTTTTAATGTCGAAAGGTACTGTGTGCATTTAATATAAAATAAGAGGTGAGTATGGAGTGGTAAATAAATATTTTGTTCTATAATGTATTCTGAATTGGAATGCGTAATATTCAACATTTCGATAAGATTGTCGCCATCGTCTGTATCTTTTTAAAAAGATGATCGATATTTACTCGAAATATTAAAAAAAAACTTTGGTGAATTAAAAAGTCGATAAGCAAATATATATTTGCATAAAACTAACTCCACTATTTAAAAATTATTTGATATCGCTTCGAATTTTTAATCGTTCCTTGTGTTAGGGGAAATTAACCAGGGAGTCCAAATGCTATAAATGTAATGGCGACAAGCGGATAGATTTTAATATGCAAGAAAATCCCGTTTTTTTCAAATGGACCAAAATTATAAATTGTCAAAAAAAAAAAAAAAAAAAGCCATTATGGGATGCTAATGTTTTAAAGAAGAGATACATTCTATATACGACAAAATTGAGCAATGTATTTGGGTAAATACGAAGCGCATCCAGAAAGTAAGTTTCCCGATACTTTCCCCTTTAAAGTAAACGCAATTAGCCATGTCAATTGCGCTTGCGTAACAGATCTATGAAGTATTATCATATGCCAGCTGAACAAGTCCCGATTCGTGCCAGTAGCAGTGGTCCGAAATGGAAACTCCTTCTCCCGCCGCCTGCAAGGATCGGTCGGTGATCTGGAATGCACAAAGCATTGCGCCAATTGAAATTCATCTTCAGCTCTGTGAGGTCTATGAGCCGAAACTGACTCCCGAAAACAAAATTCGATGCTTAGGATCAGCATTGACATTTCTGCTACGGTATCACGACGACGGCGACTAGTTCATCTACAGGATCAACACAGGCAATGAAACTTGGATTTCGTACTTTACCCCGGAAACTAAGCAGCAATCAATGCATTGCCATCATAGTGGATCTTCAGTCAGGACCTCATTCTAACAGACGCTGTCGGTACTGAAAGGGATGTGCACGGCGTTCTGGGACGGGAAGACTGGTTCCAATCACAGGCGGCAGAGTTCTGTGACAGATTTCTATAAAAGTTTATCCCACAATACCGACAAGTGTCTCTAATTCTGGTGGTAGCTATGTTGAAAAATAGCTGAAATATAGCTGTACTTGTAGTCAATAAATATGCTAGTGAAAGTGTGAGTTCTTTTTTTCTTTTAAATAGGGAAACTTACTTTCTAGATGAGCCTCGTACTTATACCCAATTTTTAATTTTTTTTATCTCCTGGAAGTAAACTAAATAAAAATTTACGAGTGGAATTTAAGATTATTTTATGTTAGTTTATTCATTACAGTTGTTGAATTTATCAGACTTATTTTCCTTAATATAGTTTTTTTTTATAATGGAATATTGTATTGTCACCGAAATTGAACCCCTGTGCAAAATTTCATATCTTTAGCTATTTGGGAAGGTAGTTAAAATTGAATTTCAAAGTTTCAACTGACACGAAAATGAAGTTAAATAAAAACGATTAAAAACCCGATTTTTTTTATTACCATTTAACAGACATCTACAAGAATATTTTTTAAAACTTTCGTTGCGAGGCCGCGATAGAATGCGGCGTTTAGGTCTGCGGATCGATATATCGGAAAGTAATTCAATTTATTTCGAAAGAGCGGGTTCAATTAATATCTAGATAAATGATTTGTGATTTGAATACACAGTTAGAAACCTATGAACCTTTAACATCGATCATCTTTTAATTAATGAATCGTAATCGGAAATCGATGTGACTCGGGTTTGAATAGATATGACTGCTATATTGTTTCAGTACAAGATATCGGTGCCAAAAGTATTAAGACAAATTCGTTCTGTTTTTGTAGGGAAATGAACAGCCATTTAATGACAATTAGATAGTCTTTCGACGGGAGTAGTCGTACCTCATTCATACCTCATTATTTTTGTACTTGCTGTCAGTACTCGTTGTTAAGAGGGCATAACAAATAAACTTATCGAACTATTAAAATTAGTTTATATTTTTGCTAGAAAATTACATAGACATCGAGAATCTTATTTCTGAGACGCTTTGGCTAGCAGCGCCGTGATCTTTGCTATACTAAGGCTAGTAAAATCTTTTCTTGAAGTTTATCTTTAGTGGCTATAGACACCCATACCCGTAACAGGACTCCAAACCGCAGACTCCAGTTCCGTGAGGTCGAACAATGTTAGAGCGCTGCTGTACCGGAGTTCTCGGGTTCGAATCCTATTCTCTTATGGATATTTGTAACCGCTCAGCATTAATTAGTAGGTCCCATTTTCATTTATCTTTAAATCATAATTTTACAATTCGGTGTGACCAAATATCAGCGTCATTATATATTTATATGAAGCCCAGTGGCATTGGGTTAGTGCTTCGATCTCCCACGACACAGGTCCAAGGTTCGATCCACGGGCTGGGCAAGGTTGACTCAACCTTTCATCACTTCAAGGGGTAGGTGAACCGAGGACCAAGCGTGCTTGGGAACTAAACACTGGGGGTTCCGTGTAAGGTTGACCACCTAACCGGAACATATGCTTCGCACCCCAGGGCCCTTGGTCACGTAAACGGAGATTGGCACCTTAGGCCCTGGCCCCTTAGGGACTGATGCACCGAGGAGTATATATTTATATATCTTCATATACACACACGCACATACATGTAACGTGGCGAATTCATATCTGCCGATTACATGACCCACTACTATTTTTAATTGGAGCTTTAATTTTATTTAAGACTAAAATTAACGTCTTTTTACGTCAAGAGAAAAACATCGAAAGATGACAAAAGCACACATCTATTACAAATTTCGCCAAACACAGAGGGATCACGAGGAAGTTTTTCCCATAAGTCAAGCTGGTTAGTCAGCTTTATTGTCAGTTAGAAAATAACTTTGACCATTTAAGTCAGCTCGAAAACGTGGCCAGTAGACAGAAAATTAGCATTTATTCTAGAATTAGCTGTGGGAGGCAGGTAAAAAGAATTAAAGTCAGCGAACACTTCCTTAAATCGAAGTATCTATATGGATGGGAGATTAGATATGAAAGGATGAGAAGTTGAAAAGGAAGATTTTGGATAGATATTTTAAGTGTAATAATTTTGATATATTACATATATACATATAATACGAAGTGCATCCAGAAAGTACGTTTTCCGATGTTTTCCCCTTTAAAGTAAACGTAATTAGCCGTGTCAATTGCGCATGCGTAACAGATCTATGACGTATTAATCCCATGCCAGCTGGACAAGTCTCGATTCGTGGCAGTAGCGGGGTAGCAGTGGTCCGAAATGGAAACTCTCATTCCTTCTCCCGCCGCCTGCAAGGTTCGGTCGGTGATCTCGAATGCACAAAGCATTGAACCAATTGAAATTAATCGTCAGCTCTGTCAGTTCTATGAGCCGAAACGGACACCCGAACACAAAATTCAACGCTTAGGAGCAGCACTGACATTTCTACTACGGTATCACGACGACGGCGACGAGTTCCTCGACAGGATGGCAATGATACATAGATTTGTCAATGGCAATGATACATAGATTTCGCGCTTTACCCCGGAAACGAAGCAGCAGTCAATGCATTGGCATCATAGTGGATCTTAGGTCAGGACCAAAATCAAACAGACGCTGTTGATACGGAAAAGGATGTGCACGGTGTTTTGTGACAGGAAGGATGGTTCCACTCACAGGCGGCAGAGTTCTACGACAGAGGGATACAAAAGTGGGTCCCACAATGTGACAAGTGTCTCCATTCTGGTGGTGGCTATATTAAAAAATAGCTGAAACATTGCTGTACGTGTTGCCAATAAGTATGTCCCTGGAAGTGTGAATTCTTTTTTTCTTTTAAGTAGGGAAACTTACTTTTTGTTGCTCCTCGTATATACGTATTGTGGGTATTGTATAGTATGAAAAACAAAATGAATGAAAACTGACTTCCGGTCGCTTAAATATCAAATCTAAAATCCGCAACGCGAGCTTTCGTCGAAAGTTATTAGTAACGCTGCCGAAATACATTTCACGTTCAATAAAATTTTTCTCGTCTCCGTTCTCAAATTTCACGAAAACTCCCATAAAGTTATTACTCGTCTTTAATCTCTGTAATGACCCCCGAATTTTCCATTCTCCATCGAGTTCTAAACTTTCGCCGCCGATCGTTAAAAACATTCGTCCGCATCGGTTCGACTAAAAAGACGTATTACGTCCCGCATTAAAAGTTCATATTTTCTGATACCGCCGTCCTAATGAAAAACTCACTCGAGCACATTATAGCTTTTTCATTAACCGTCTCTCACGTTCGACCGGGGCCTTTCGGAGAAAGGTTTCGAAAAATCCTCCACCGGCCGATACTCCACGCTCCAGGGATCTCTTCCAGGTCGATAAATCGACGGGGAGTTTAATTTATGCGCGAACAGAGATTCAATTAATCCCGAGATAAACGGACTTCTCATTTCAATGCACACTCGTACCTTTCGAGGTGATGTCTGTAATGGATGACCAAGAACATCACTTCATTGCCAGATTCATAATTGGTCGTCGGAAAAACGAGTTCAAACCGATTTCGGAGATATGTGAGAACGTCGCCGACATTCATCATACTTCACAAATAGGATCGGGTATGTGACAGCTGACAGATTAACAGACGGCAATTAGCGGCATTATGGATGGCGCTAAAAACATCCAACAACCCCATAACGGAAAATTAGAATACAGTCTCCGATGAATGTCCAAATAAAATTATTTGGAGGATTGTTTTGCAGGCTTTTTTGAGGTTTTAACCCTTTGGCAGACAGTGGTTTCTCAGGGAAACCTCCTGTTAAATATATTTTTTTCTAATTTTTGGAGAAATATGAATTTTGTTTTTTTTATATTTAAAACTTACAATAAAAGACAGTACTACATTTATTTTTCTTTTGAAATATATGTATTTGTTGTAATGTACTTACAACCGTAACACCACTGTTCGGTTACAAGGGGAAACACAGTAAGAATATAATACTTTATATTGAGATTCAGACATTTATTCTGTACATTCATTTATAAATTTATCTTTGGCTATCATACATCATAATCATCAATTATTTGTCTTATATTTACACCATAATTATTACAATTCTCTTTATAATTCGTAATTATTCAATTACAATGTTAAGTCATTAATAGAGGCCTAAGTGACGGTAAATATTATTTTATCTTTACCGCCAATGAAGGCACAGGGGAGCAGGCAGGGGCTTTCCTCATGCGGTGTCGGTCCGGGCGCACGGAACAAGTTGGTGATGGTGAGCGGGGCTTTGGATTCTATGTCCCATTTCTCTCGAATCCCGACTTCAACCCCTCTCAATAATTCCGTTTCCCAACTCCTCACCTCGGTATTAACGCCCCTTTTTCTTCCTTTATAATCACTTGTTTCGGGAAATTTTCCCACGTCTGTATGCCCTTCGGGAGTGCAGGTGGGCTCATTAAAGTAGCCCCTTTTGTGAAAGCTGACATTATTTTTAGCCCCTGCTCCCTTAACTCACGGTTACATCTCTGTGCGAGCTTGACTGTTACGCTGCCATTCCGTGATCTATACCTTCTCTGCAGGGGTCCCTAAACTCGACGTGCACAATTGGAATGTACTTTGGTACAGTACTTATACTTACTGTACCCAGAAATTTAAAAATGCAAATGTTTTTCTCTTATGACCCCAAACAAAAGTATCTATTCAAACAACACTTATAAATAGTTAAACTTTTTATTTATTTTACTTTTTAAGAACAGTTATTTATTGTTCTTAAAATATAAATAAAAATTTAAAAAAGTATTATGTTCAGGCTGTACAAGGAATGGATTTTTCGGTTAACCCCCCTCGATTCTTCCTATGGTATCCTCTATGGCACAGCCCTCTAAGGATTGCAAAGAAAAATTTTATATATTTTGCATTTATAAGGTTTATAGGTAATACTTATGAATTAATTTCATTAAATTCCAAAGAATTCGTCTAGGTGACTTTTAGATGGTTAAAGGGTACAAAAACCTTAAAAAATTCGATTTTTTTGTTGTTTAAAATTTTAAAAACTTTTAGACTTTTCTACATCGTTTAGAACAAACCTCATTCAAATATTCCAATTAAAACTGTAAAACTATAAATCTTTGCATTTAATACCATGGCTTTTACAGAAGCTAAAAACCTTTATTGCATTTTACTGAAAATGCTGTTTTTACAACACTCTCGTACTCTGTAAAAAAATTGCATATATTCATTCAGCTTCCACAAAAACTACATCATAGACTGACAGTGAAACTCTAACTACTTTTATTCATTTTTGTTTATTTCATTTTGTATTTCATTAAGGTATCCGTCTACGTTCGGAGAACTCTTTTCTTTATGCGTAGAAACTAGTTCCTGTTTTTACATTTTTAGATTTATTTTTTATATTATCGTAGAGAATTGCACTTCAAAAATTTATTCCTGGGAGAAGTTTTTATAAAAATTCTAATAAATGAAGAAAATTTATTAAAAAAAATCGGGTTATTTCAAAAGGTCTAATTTTTTAATAAATTACTTCAATATTTTTTGATGCAACCCATTTCTTATACACTGCACTAGTAAATCACCTAAAATCTTTGCTGGATTTATGTATATATATAATATTTCTCAGTAGTTCATGTAAATTTTAATATACATGCAGTCCATTTCGTAAAGTCCGTGAATGACTGAGGTCAGAGAAAATGTTGAATATTTTTGAAACTCTTCTTTTCGTGCTGGAATAAGTAATCGTCCCAAACTGATCTGGAAAGCGTTTAGCTCGAACTGACACGGGTCATTTATTATGGTTATAAACGACATAAGCTCCTTCCAAAGGAGTTTCCGGGAATAAAGGAGGAAAAGTTTGATGAGACTTTGTTCGCTTTTAAATAAATAAAGTCTCGAATAATCTTAATCGCGCTTGACATTATGTTACGAGGTTTACCCTCCACGCTGCGGGGAGATTTTAAATTTTATGTTGATTGACTTGGTAACTTATCAAGAAGCAGATGGGTGACAACGCTAATATGGCTCCCATTACCAGATATGTTTAATGCATCACTTTAGATTACATTTACACACCCATGTATATAGTGTGTATGCATATATGTATGTATATGCGTTTATTTATACATGCAAATGCAAATATGTATGTATGTATACATGTATACATGTATGCATGAATGTGTGTATGCATGTATGTGTGTATATATGTATGCATGTTTGTTTACATGTATGCATGTATGTGTGTATATATGTATGCATGTATGTGTGTATATATGTATGCATGTATGTGTATATAAATGTATGCGAGTATGTGTGTATATATGTATGCGTGTATGTGCATATATGTGTATCCGTGTATGTGCATATATTAGTGTATATATGTATATATATATGTATGCTTGTATATGCATATATGTATGAGTGTATATATGTATATATATGCATGCGTGTGTATATATATATATATATATGTATGCGTATATGTATGTAGGATTTGATAAGAATGAATAGTGGGCTAAAATGTGTATTTTTTTATTATTTACTTAAAAGACACATACCTTTTAACAATTATATTTTAGTTTTGTAATATATTTTTAGATATTTGTTGGCAACATATATTTTCCTTAAGAAATTTTATATTTTGCATCTGGCAGCATAGATTGCCTTGTTTACAAATCTTAATACATTCTTTTATACTAAGGTCTTGAAAACTTTCATAAAAGCAATATTTTATTAGCTTTATCATCAATTTATTTTCAATAGTAAAGTGCAAGGGTTTTTGAGCAACTCTTTTTCAAACACAGACAAGAAATATTTTAAATATTTTATGTTTCATGATTATTTTTGTATGATGGGGGAAAATGGGTATTCGTTAGGCTGAACAAATTATTAGAAAGTTAAAAATTTTTAAATGTAAGGATTTAACACAGCTCTTCAATTTTAGTGTAAATAATATTTCATAGTATTTTTTTCTAATTTATTTACTGTGGTAATTAGTAAATTATTACAATTATAGTAAAATTGATCTTGTAAACCTAAAAATACATGTATTTACATGGCTGTTTTGTACATCTGCGACTGGAACTTTTCTTCCACCTTTCACTGTGTACAAAGTCTATATTTATATGAAACTTGGACCTAGGTGGACCATTTTATGGCTGCGCAAAGTCGGGGTTGATGTATGATACAATGTTAGAATCTTGGGTGTGACATGTTTTAAACAAGAGGACCACCTAGAAAAAACCATTCTTTTGATATTCGATGGTCACTTGACATATGAGACAGTAAAACAAGCGATGGACAATAGAATAACCATAAACTCAAGCTATGCCCTGCAACCTTTGTATGTTGAAGTATTTGCCCCTATGAAGTGTGGCTGGGGAAAAATCCTGAAGATGTGATACACGGAGAGCTTTCTTCAAAAAATGTCCAAAACGATATTCCGTAACCTGCTTAAACAATTATTTGACACTGTCAAGAAAAAAGGCTGTTAAACACGAAGTAGTTCTAACTGTAAAAGACGGAGAACTGACAGTAAACAGTGTTGCACAGACTTCAGCAACAAATACAATGGAAGTTCTTTCTAGGCAAACTTCCAGTTCAACCACTTCTAGTTTTGCCATTTCTTCTCCATATAAGGATTTAAAAAAGGCTATCCTTTCAACAATTTCACTTTTGTAGCTGTAAGGGAAAAAAGCCTTAGAAAATAACAGTTGAAGAAAAGAGGGTACAAACTAAGGCGGAAGAAGTGCTGACTGTTTCTGATATAGCAGAACGTAGCTGAACTTAATAACCGTGGTCATTACAGTTTTGTAATACACTGTCTACCAATAAGTATTTGGACACGTATGCAAATGATGATATCTGCGGTCCTGAGGTACGTCACGGCCTCCACCGGTATGCATCATGTAGGAAACAGCATCGGCATGAGTCGCATGCAAGATGATCACGTAGTTCGGAGCTCTCTGATTTCGAGAAAGGTATCATTATCGGGTATCACAAAAGGGGCCGATCCTTAAGAGACATAACCAGCGATCTGAAGTACCCAAAATCGACAGTGGCCTATGTGATTAAGAAGTGGAAGATGAGCGGGGATTGTCGGAATGTGCCCCGAGTCGGCAGACCATTTCAGAACTGGGAAATAGGGAACGACGAGTGCTGTCCAGAGAAATTCGGAAGAACCGCACCCAACCGATGGCCCTCATCCGCGAGGAGTTTCTACAGGCATCCGGGAGTATTGTTTCAATGAACATAATCATTTTCGAACACTCCAGCCCGAAAATATCGCGGGTGAAACTTCACCCCGTCATATGAAGAAGGGGCGAGAAAGGGTTAATGAAAGAACGTTGATATTTTACGTGGCAAATTATTGCCACGTAAAACGTATTGGTTGGTATAAATATTTAAGGCAGTAAAGTACATCCCCCATACAACGTAGCGTTTTCATTTTTTTACTACATAAACTTAAAATTGTGATGCATTTTAAAAGAAAATCCGTTTAAGCGAAGTTTAAGTTTAAGCGAAAGATTTACGCCGTGGACAACTTTTTGAAAATAAAAGTGAAAAATTCTTCGCCTGAAAAATGTCCCTTGCAGTTATTTCTGGCCGAAGGGGAAGTTGAATCATTATAGTGAAAATATGAAAGGTTTGAGATGTCGATGAGATTTAGGATGAATCAATAAATGACAGAATAACAATCTTTAGCGACAGCTCACGGAAGATAAATAGGACACTGAAGATGAATGTTTGAAAAGATCAGGAAATGCGATAGAGAAATGACTTACTTGTTGGAGGGGATTTTTTTTTAGATTTCCAATATAGATTTGGGTGATATATCATTAATTTTATTGAACCTTTTGTCTTTTCGTTCTGATGGGGACAGAGTACCAGCAGAAATATCTTCATTATAATGTCTTGTAAAATAAAACTGTCTGCTCATTTAAGATTAGAATTTTTAAAAGGACTGCAGCTTTGAACAAAAAAAAAATCTTTTCAGGTATTTTAAATAAAATATTTTTAAATAAATATAAAATACGTAAGTCGGAGTGAAAAACAAACTATAATTCCTCAAGATATTTGAAATGTTTATACAAAGAGTTAAATTTTTATAATAAATTGAAACTAAAAATCTTTTATAGTTAGTAGGCCCAACATTCTAAACTTATGTAACATCTTAAGGTTTAAAAAAGAAGAACCGAATAATAAGTTGGAAACTGAAAAAATTAAAGTGTTTATCCTGAACTAAAGTTGAGAAAATAAAAATGTTTAGTTTAAATTGGACATAAAAATCTAGTTTCTTATATATAATAAAAGCTATTTCATAAGTCAAAATTCTTTGTTTTATTCTATAAAATTTTGTTATTTACAAAATTTTCCTACAGAAGTTTATTTAGTTTGTTATCCCGAAAATAATGACTTCAGCATAAATAATAAATTTATATTAAATAAAATGTTAATAAATTTAAAAGTAGAAATATATATTTTCTGTTTGGTATAGAAGCTATCAATTTTGTTTTGCAATCTTGACAGTGTATGAGTGTTTCCGATTTCGTAAATAAGAAACTCAAACATATTTGTAAAAATGCTGTAAACATGTAATTTGTATGGTATCTCGCCCAAATTGGCGAGATATTAGCTCCTTGGAGAAGTTTTGGGAAATATTAATTGGTTGTTAATTTTAAAATATTAAAAATGGATTATTTTTGTTTTTTAATATTCTTAAAATATTTTTTGATTTAAACACACAAAACAATTAAAAATTTCGTTTTAAAAGATAAATCAGAAATAAAATAAATAAAACATTAGCAGAGAGTTTTTTTTAAATTTTTTAAATAAATTTTTGAGTTATCAAAAGATTGTTTTAACCAAGGAGGGGCTCTGCTCCCCTTGACCCCCCGTAAATGTTATTAACAATATAAAAATTTGTCAGAAATGTAATAAATTTTTTTCATTATTTTTGTTTTTTAATATTCTTAAAATATTTCCTTATTTTAAACACACAAAACAATTAAAAATTTCATTTTAAAAGATAAACCAGAAATAAAAAATAAATAAAACATCCGCAGAGATTTATTATTATTTTTTCAAAGAACATTAAAATCTTAGTACTTTCTAATTTTTTAAATAAACTTTTGAGTTATCAAAAAGTTTTTTAACCTAGGGGGGCCTTGCTCACGTTGACCCCCCGTAAATGTTATTACAAATAGTATAAAAATTTATTGAAAATGTGATATTTTTTATATACATATGAAAAATAGAATAAATACACACTAAGTGCATCTAAAAAAAATAATGCTTAAATCCGCAACCGTTCAAAAAAAAAACCCATCAAAACCTTTCTTCATTCCACACGAAAGAGTTTACAATTAAAATAACCTGAAATACCACTTGAAATTAAAAAACATAATCACTTACTTTAGCCGTTGGGTGCACTTCCATCGGGTCGATCTTTATGTTCGACCAGATACATATCATTCTTACACACCGAACATACCCATTTATTACTGATAAGCTCCTCATTCCCACACAAAAACCAAACAATATCCTCAGGCGAAAATGGAAGAAAACGAGTCTAACCAGTTTCAATGTTGCGTTAAAAGTACCGTTAACCACAGAACCAATAGAAATTAGGCGCATTAAAACGTAACGAAAGAGTTACGTAAGAACAGCAGGTTCTAAAATGAACATAAGCGAAAAAAACATTGCGAGGAAGGAGAAAGCAATCTGGATTACAATACTTGGCGCTTTATCGCCACTTGGCAACGGGGACCCAATTCTTAAATCAACCCGGGAGACTCATTTTTGGGGCCAAGTTTGGTGATATATCACCGAATATGGCGACTTGGCGACATTTGTTGACGATCCCCCTTTCTCTGGATTTTACTAGAAGTTTGTGAAAATTTCCAGAAACCTGAAAGCTATATAAAAGGGCTTGAGTTCTCATAAAAAAAAGTTATCAGTACTATAGGGCTTGGCCCAGGGAGTACTGTTGAGAAATCTTCCTGTGAGATCATAAAAAGTGAGTCCTCGCTCAGATCTGGTGAAAGTAGGATCTGTGTTAATGCTGTCCCGTATTGCTCTGAAAAAATTAGCCAAAAGGCTGCCAAGTTTTATCGCCATCCTTTGTAATTGTGATTCATTTAGCGTGTTAATAAATTGTTATTGTTTTTGACTTAACCATAGTCTATTCAATCAACGAACTTAACGAGAGAATTTTGCAACAATATGAAATACTCTTTTTAGACGCATGCAGAAATAATAAATTCGAGTGACTCTGTGTTTTAACTCACTCTTGAATTTTTCAGTGAGCTTCTTTTCTGTAGTTTAGCCGAAAGAGGATCAAATGGTTAGCGCTCTGATCTTCGGTACTGGAGATCGTGGGTTCGATACCCACTGTGATATGGACCTTCGTAGAAGTTCGGAATCGGCTTGCAGTAGGTCCAAATCTCGTTAGCCCTCGTGTTACAAAAAGTACACCTAACCAAATCTTACTATTATAAAATAAACGATCTTTCAAGGAACTTTGCTCAGTTATTAATTCTGTAAAGAAAAACATTGGAGGAAAGTTTTAAAATATGAGAGAAATAAATTATCTGATACTATACTTGTGAATATCATATAAAAAATTAAACTCAAAAACAGTTCAAATTTCTATTCGTTAAACCAACAGTAGTTCCGGAATTTGATAAGTTATTGTCATTCTTTATTAGTAGCTTGATAGTGTAAGTCGGAATTTGAGTTAAAAATCATCAACTAAAAATTAGTGGAAGGATTGCCGTATGGTTAGGGCGCTGTCTTTGGAACCGAAATTCGTGGGTACGAATCCCACCATAACATGGTTGTTCTTAGACGTTAGAAATCGGCTTTACGCAGTAGGTCGCGGTCTCATTAGCCCTCGTGTTACAAAAAGTAGACCGTATCGCTCCACACCTAACTAATTTTTTCTGTTGTTGATAATCATTTACTAGCATATTTCAACTATTATAAAATCAACAATCTTTCAACGAACTTCGCTCAGTTATTAGTTATGTAAAGAAAAACATTGAAGCATTAAAAGTATTAAAATAGGAGAGAAATAACTTATCTGATGCTATATTTGAGAATATCCTATAAATAGAATAAGGAACTCAAAAACAGTTCGAATTTCTATTCGTTAAACTAAACAGAAGTTCCAGTATTTGATAAATTATTGTCATTCTTTATTAGTAGCTTGATAGTGTAAGCCGGAATTTGAGTTGAAAATCATTGACTAAAAATTAACGGAACGATGGCTAATTGGTTAGGGCGCTGGTTTTCGGAACCGAAATTCGTGGGTACGATTCTCCCTGTTACATGGTTGTTCGTAGCCGTTAGAAATCGGCTTTAAGCAATAGGTCCTGGTTTCATTATACCTCTTATAGACCGTTGCGCTCTGAGCCAAACCAACTAAACATTATCTCTCTAATGCTTGTAAAATATTGATGATTAAAGTAAATAACAAAAGTGGCCGTTTTACACCAAAGTTCAAACAAATGGGACTCATTTATAAAAATGGATGAGATAGGAATTTATAAAATGCCTGTGTAAACTGCTTTCGTGGTAACCAGGCATGTAAATCAAAATAACCCTGCAGTCGGAACAAGAGGCACCCACCACCTAGTAAACACGGCTTCATTCTAAACCAAAACTTTTCTGCAGATCACGCACAAACGGAGACGACTGTCAACAGCTGAAAAGTAATGAGCCTGCTTTCTACAATAGGAAAGTCGCGACGTATCACAAACTTTTAGCTTTTGATAAAAGGATTTTACTCAGATCAGAAAGTTTTGCATGTCTGTGAAAAATTGCGCTGCTGATTTTGTTTTTCAAGCATTCAGAGATGCGATAAATTAAGGATTATAATATTAAATGAAGCGGGAGATACAAAATATTTTTCGGTTACTTCCATGTTATGAAAAAGGGCAAAAGTATTATGTGTGGGGGTGGTAAAATGTATTCTCCATCGATGACACATGAAGTTTTTTAGTTGCCGGAGCTTGATTGACAACGCAACTTTGACTCACGTACCATGTTTAAAAAATAATCATTAACACTAGATTTACGGATGTTGATCCTATACCTATATTTACTGAAGTGAGCCAATTGGACTCGTACAAGAAAATGGAAGTTTTCTTGCAAAGAAAAAAGTTTCAAATTAATTTAAATTACTACTTTGTGTTAACCGATATTTCGTCTTAAGCGTTTTTGGCGTTAAACGCATTTCACTGTATACGTTAGAAGGATTTCGCTTGACGGCTTACCGGGGTTCGATTGAGTGACAAATTCCTCAACTTCCCGTTCCAGATGAGAGCGGGTGCAAGAATTTGAGGAAAATAGGATTTTGTTCCTCTCGCCTTACGGTTTATCTTTTCGAATGCAGTCCACGCTCTTAATGAGATCCAAAAACTGATTGTTGAGAACTCTCGTACTGGATCTGCCACACAAATATATTTGTGTGGAGAAATATTTGTTTCTACGCAACGTAATTGATACGGAAAAATAAAAGAATGTTCTTAGAATAAAAGATAATAAAACCCCAGATCTTATTCTTCTCTTCCCTTTCGAGCATTAATCATATCTCTTCGAACCATCTTTTTTGTTCAGAGTAAAAAGAAAAAAGGGTGTCCGCTTTTCTCTTTTAGCTTTTCTATCGATTGTGTATGGGATAAATCGATGAGTCTTATCATCAGTTCGATTGTAAAAGGGGGCTCGATCCGCCAGAAAGGTACTAGATACATGTTATTCCATTTTCCTTTCGGGTGAATTTGTCAAACAGGAGATAAATGTTTGGTACAGATAACAGTAGCAGAAGGTTAGTACAGAACAGTGATAAAAGATGATTAGTCAGAGCCTTTCGGGAATGTTCAAACTTATGTCTCTAAAGTTTTACTTCAGACATTTTTGTTTAACGAGCACGTTGTTATAGAATTGAATGTTTACCGCTGTTCTAACATGTCTTAAAGAAAAATAACGCATGATTAATACAAATAGTTAAAACATTTAGGTATATAAATGTTTTACCTACTTTTTAACACTATCACAGATCTTGTTATTACGTGAAGTATGACAGTAAACTCTACGACAAAATAATTCGAGTATTAGAATCGAAAAATTTCGAAATATTCTATAAATTTTTCTAATTTTTTGCCCGTATTATTCAGTATCCTCATTTTTACTCCCTGTCTAAGAGATATCAACCAAATTGAAACTTTTTTTAATTGCAAATGTTTGGTTTGGAGCGCCGAAAGCTGGCCGATTGGTTAGGGCACTGATCGTCGGTACCGCAGTTTGTGGGTTCGAATCCTACTATGGCATAGATGTTCGTAGCCGTTCGGAATCGCCTTTAAGCAGTAGGTCCTGGTCTCATTAGCCCTAATGTGCAAAAAGTAGACCTTAGTGTTCCAAACCAAACCGTTTAGTTTGGAGCGCTATGGTGTAGCAATACATTTTAGCAACACGACAGCTAATGTAACCGGGACCTACTGCTTAAGGCCGATTCTGAAATACTGCAAACATTCTTGTCACAGTTGGATTTGAACCAATGAACTCCGGTACCCAAGGTCTGTGTCCTAACCACTCGGTCATCGTTAGGCCGAATGGTTAGGACGAATATTGTAAACGCATAGTGGTTAAAGAAATAAAAACAATTTCTGAAAATTACCCTGTAGGCAAATTTGGGGTAATCTCATGCCTTAAATATAAAATATTTAATGTCCGTTTACTTTAAAAAATTTTTAAATATCCATAATGGGCTTCCCTAACTATCGAAATAACTAAAAAATGGCTATTAAAACTTTACAAGGCACAAAGAAAAAAAATCGCGACAGTATTTAAAGTTAATGAACGCCTAATCTCGTAACCAGATGGAACAAGTGGGGTAAAAAAAGTAAGGGAACGTGCCTTTTACGCCGAAAGCGGCATAAATATTTGAGCTGAATTGCAACGCCGCACTCAAAATAGTCTCCATTTCGCGCACAAGTTCGAAAATTTCGTTACGAAATGCTCCGGAACATCCAGTAAGATTAGAAGAATGCTTAAACTTTTTCGTTATGGTTACACTTTAAGTATGTAACAAGGAAACTCCACATCTGCTTCTAAAAAATGGATGAGGAAAGCGAAAAGGAACAAGTGCGGAAATGAAGTAAAGATGAATACAGTTGTTGAGTGCGCAAAACTTCAGTTTGGATTGGAGCCCGTATTTGCGCCAGGAGTGATCATTAATTTTGCTTCGGAGTGGCCATTCCAGAAGTGGGATTAGAATTTATGAATCGAAAGGCAGCGCCTTATATGTTCGGTGCAGGACACGAAGACAGTTTTGCAGGAGGTGATATTAAAGACGAGAGACCGCCAGCATAATTTAATAGAACTCTCTCACTAGTTAACACTTTAATGCGAGTCATTTCTGCCTATTCTATGTTTTAAATCTAAATTATAGACTAAGATTTGGCATAGGCTAAGATATCATAACCCTTGGATTATGAGCCTGCAAAAAATCTAATGTGTTCATGAATGGCGGCTGGTGCTCTTAAAATAGAATCTTGGTGACCCTGTCTTTCAATT